>JASSUY010039834.1:0-18812 GCA_032466535.1 Forpus xanthops | reverse complement strand
CTGGAGAACAGAAGGCTGCATGGAGACCTCATAGCAGCCTTCCAGTATCTGAAGGGGGCCTATAGGGATGCTGGGGAAAAGGGACTCTTCATGAGGGACTGTAGTGATAGGGCAACAGGTGATAGGTTCAAACTGAAACAGGGGAAGTTCAGGTTAGGTATAAGGAGGAGGTTCTTTACTGTGAGGGTGGTGAGGCACTGGAATGGGTTGCTCAAGGAAGTTGTGAATGCTCCATTGCTGGCAGTGTTGAAGGCCAGGTTTGACAGAGCCTTGGGTGGCATGGTCTTGTGTAAGGTGACCCTGCCTATGGCAGGAGGTTGGAACTTGAATGATCTTAAGGTCCTTTCCAACGCAGTCAGGCACTGCCTTGATACAGATCTGCTTTCTTCACAGTTTCTGTATACTGAGTTGAGTTTATTTTGTTAGGGCAATGAACCTCAGGCAAGTGTTCTCTATTTGGTTCTGTTCTGTTCCCATTCCAACAATGCTTGAACTTGCCAGCCAGTCCGATGAGCATTTGATGAATAGAGATATTAACTGATGTGAAAATAATTGATTGAATAGCAGGGAGATCCTAATGCTGGCATTCATCAAGGGAGAAGCTGCAGTGAGCTGCTCTCTGCTGAGCAGATACCCGAGACACCCACAGGAGCTCAGTCAGTAGACATAGCCCTAGAGAAAGCCTAGGTTTGCCAGTTCATCCTGGAGGCATTTTACGTCTTTATTTTTGTTTGGATAAGCTTGAGTGGAAGAAATTATCCGGGCTTTATGTGCCTCCCAGTTGTACAGAACTGTTGTTTAACTCTTTATTCCACGAGGCTTTGTGATTCTTGCAGTTGACTTCACTGGGAGACAGGATCAGCCCTGCAGGCCAAATTAAAACAAGGACTTGATCCAATCCAAAAGCTTCTGAGCTTTTTTCCTTCTCTTGCTTTCACAGAGCTTATGCTGATATTCAGTAGTCGTTGAAACCAGGCTGAAATTGAGCAGCCAAAGTCGTACTCACAGTAGAAAGGACTTGCATTTCCTGGGAGGCAGAATGCCATTTCTCAGCTGCGGACCTTGGCTTGCTTGTTGCTATTGGGGAAGTCTGAGTTTTTCCTGGTTAGAATGTGTAATTTAGGGAAACAGTCAGTGCTTCTGCATGTTCTTAATAGAAACTGATCCTTTCTTCTTAAAAATCAATGTTGTTTTGTATTGTCTGTGATAGCTGTTAGCATCGCTGCTTCCACGGTGAGTACCGCGCAGATACTATCACTGTATGTCAGCATATGCATTTTCCACAGCGAGAACGAACATTCCTGTTCCACACTCCTGATTTCTGACAGATGTTCCTTACCTCAGTAAATGTTATAATCTGATTGGCATGACTTAAACCAAATTACGGTACTCAGATACCTACTCAATGAGTAGAAAATGTCGCAAGGATCTGATGTTAAGTATAAAGACCTATTTAACTTTTCTAGGCTTTTTGGGGTTTTGCTTTTCCTTTGTGCCTTGTTTTCTGCTCCATCCCCACCCTTCTTCCCCCTCCAACTGAAATTTGGGGTTTCCTATTTTCTTTAGAACACAAATTTATGCTTTTGGGGTTGTTTTTTGCTCAGGCAAAACTGATTCTGTTGTTTGAAAGAGGAGAGTGAGTGTATGTCTGCAGGTTACTACTTACACTAACAAATAGAGCTGAAGTAATGCAGAAGCAATAAAATCTTAGCGTTAAAGAGACACTTTGCTTATTTCGAAACTTGCGTACTCAGTGTAAAACATGGGGTAACTTGTAAAATGGGATTAAAACAATCTCATGCTGTGCAGTACGTTGTCTTCACCTTCATTTTGTAGCCTAATACTACAACAGGGAAGTATGTCCTTGAGGAGAATGATTATAATACTCATGTCATAGCCAGGTTAGCTGTAACCAGCTGACAGCATCTCTTGACACTTGCATTGATAATGTGTAGTAGTCTCATCTGTTTAAAGTATAAGGAAAGAGGCAAGTCTGCACGTTCTGTTTATTACAGTTCCCCTTGCTAATGCACTTACCAGTTGCTATTTAAAGGGGTTTGTTTTCATGAGTAAACCTTCATTTGAGCCGTACCATTTGTACCTCCTGGTTTCTTTAGCTAGATTCTGCATAGCACTCCATGGAAGGACTGCAGGTTTTGATGTATTACACCCTAAAGCACAGACCAAACCAGCTAAAGAAAACTACAGCCTTCTGTTTTGTAAGGAAACAAGAGTGACTTGAGCTCAAGGTCAGCAGAGAAGCCTGTGGCAGAGCTGGGTGTGGAAAAGCAGCTTTCCTGCTCCTTGAGCTGCAGCTTGAACTGGAAAGGCACCAGTCCTGTGGTTGTGCATCTTCTGCAGGCACACAGATACCGTCATTTCCATGTTTTCCTTTATTATTGAAGGTAAATACAGTCGACCTTGTTGCTGCAACTACTTGGCTGGCTGCGCAGCACTTAGGGGCTTTGCAAACTTTATGGCAGGGGGGAGGAAGGCATCCAGGCATGTCTTCAGTTCCCTTTGGCTTTCTTCAGTCCCAGAAAGAGCTTTGTGTCTGCGCAGTGATGCAGAACATCTGATGGGCCTGGTTGTGGCCTAATCTCTTTCTCTCTCTCTCCCCCTTTCTGCCCCTCTTTTTTCCCCCCTCCTCTATGTTCCTTCTTTAAACAGAAAAGCAATATTAAAAGCAGCATCTTTATTTATCGAGAGTTTTGTCGCACACCACTGCAGTTCTTCGTAGCCAGTGTACTGAGCAGGTACGATGGTAGTGGTTTAGGTGAAGAATGGTAATTAAGCACACGCTGGTAGGTGTGTGCTGCTCAAAGTGGGCAGATAGGCTGCTGGCTTTAGATTAATTCCCATTTGGTTACAGTCTTGGATAAGCTGTATGCCTTACTGCTGAGTGAGAAAAGATTACCACGGAATATATAAAGAGCTTTAATGATCAGAGTGAGTCCTGTTGAGTTTTTAAATACGTATTTTAGCTGATTCAGTGGTTTCAGATTGTCGTGAAGTCTTTTGCTAGGAGTGAAATGGGTATTTTTTCCCTGTACATATGCTGCGTGAATGGCTGTTTATAAACATGGGCTTTTGCAACGCTCGTACTTGCAGTTGAAAAGGAGAAATAGATTGCTGTAAGCAGTTTTGATGTGAGGTGCTGCAAGTTGAGACGGAACAAATGCCACGGAGCGTGCAGTGTGTGCTTGGGGTGACCTGGGTATATAAAGTATAAGGAAGTGTATTATGTATATAGAAGTGTATAAAGAAGCCCTGGTTTTAGAGGAGGGCTGGATGCTGTGCTGAATAATTACTGGCGTGGGCTGTGATATTTGCCCTTTATTTAAGGCAAATGACTGCTACCGGGATTTTCATCACTATTAATAGATGATTTCGGAACCGTCAATAATAATTGATAGTTTAATCAGTAGTAATCACTCATGTCAGCAACGCTGTGCGCTGAGGCAGGGTCGCACCCCACTTCCGCATGAACCTTTAGGGTGCCGGGATCTTTTCCCAGCACCAGGAACAGGCACAGTCCGCCTGAAGGCGATGCCAAAACGTTCATCCTCGGGGGCACAGTGCGACGTGGTGGGACCCGAGCCCGCAACGGCGCAGAACATGGCCGGGGCGCAGGCGGCTCTGCGGAGCGGGGCGGCTCTGAGCCGCAGCTCCGCGGCTGCGGGCGCATTGAGCAGAAGGGGCAGATTAGCATATTAATGAGGCGCTCGCTAATCGCCTCCCCTCCTTCCTCCCCGCCTCCGGCGCTGAATGGAGCCGGAGCACGCTCGCTGCGCTGCGCGCTGTGCCCCCTCCTCAGCACCTCGCCGCCGGGGAAGGATGCTCCGCGCTTTCGCTCGCTGAAGCGGGAGGAGATGCAGCAGCGGCGCGGCCTCCCCCCGCCCCGCGCCCGGCCGCGCTGAGGGACCGCGGTGCTGCTCCTCGCTTTGGGGACCGAGCCGGGACGCCGCATCCCGGAGCCTGGCGCCATCCCCGCCCACTGTGTGTATGTGGTGGGTGGAAGTCGCCGGCCAGCAGGCCCCGGAGCGAGCAGGTGCCATCTGTATGGAGAAAAGCGGCTGCAGCCCATTCCCGATGTGCTGGGCTAAAGGTACACGGACCTTTCTATATCCATGGTTTATATAGTTAACCCTTGCCCCCCGTTAATGTAATGTTTTACCACCTGTGGGTCTAGAGGGTTTTTTTTCCTATAAAGCTAAAAAGCTATAATATGAGCTATTTTCATGCTGGTCATGCGCTCATAGCCGAAGCAGCCCGCAGGATCCTCTTCACCTGACAGCCGTAATGCCCTGGGTTTTTCTCCCTTTGCTTTTCAGAATGTCAGAAATTGAGGAGCGCTTGAGCCGTGTTTGGTTTTTCCTTGCACTGACGTGAGGATCTGATGGATTTGCTTTGTGTTTGATCTTTGTATGTTTGAAACCCCTGCGAGTGGGATTCTGCTTTCACTTCCCCGATGGATGGAGTAGTTTTGAAGCGCCTGATCGCAGGTAGCATTTGCAGTGGAAGACTGGCATCTTTTTACTTGCTGGCTTAGAAACCGTGACCCCTCTTCACCTCCCCAGAAGGGACAATGCCCAGCCACAAAGCATGCATTTATGCAGTGAGAGGGGTTTGACTTGAACCGTGGAATCACCGAATCGTGTAGGTTGAGATTGAGGTTTAATTAGATGGAGACATGAAATTCATTCCCGTGATTATCTTAACTTGCATCCCAGGACATGAATATTTACTCTGTTATAATCTAAAAGGTATTTGTATGTTTGTGTTGTGGGCGGGAGCTTGCAGGGATTAAGCTCACAATTCTGTTAGTAGCCAAAGAGTCTAATCTTCCTTAGATGGCAAGCGACTAAAAGGCTGTGTGCTGCTGGTTGTAAGCTGAACTTTCCCCGTGTTCACGTTCATTTCAATGTACTTTCTTTTTTGGAAGAGGAGCTGGCAGTGAAGTATTGCATCACCGTAACCTTGGGTCACAGACAGAGGCACTTACTCAACAAGTTCAGGGGAAGCGTATCTGAGCTCAGGGCTTGGTTGGCGTAGCTCATGATGAGTTGTCTTGGAAAGAAATAGCACTAACTGGAGTGTTTACTGCCTTGCTATGTGGAGGAGGCACAAAAGGAGCGTTTAACACTGCCTTTGTCTTGAATGCTTTCTGCACCTTGCTGCACTGTTCAGGCTGAACTAATATTTGCCACACACTGACTTACTATAGTAGCACATGTAGGAATAACTTCTAGAGAAGAAATTGCAGAACTTGACCAGCACATCCTGGTAATGTCCCATGAGGTACAGAATCTGGCAGTAGTAGTTAATAAAAGTGAGTAACAATAGCTGGAAACCAAGCTAAAACCTGTGCTTTGCTTTTAACAAAACTTGTTTACAGTGAAGGGGTAATAGCTATGCCTATTCCTGTGTGTTGTAAATTAGGTGGTTTAGAGGAGTTGGGGATTTTTCCCTATGAGAATCATAAACAAGGTATTTCCCAGAGAGTAACTTCCAAAAGTAGGGAAGAAACATCTTTCCAATGAAAAAGCAAGTTGCCACCATCTGTTAAGGCTGGTTCGAACTGGAGGTATCAGTTTCTCCCTCCTGCTCCAGCAGCAAAGGCTGACTGCAGCAGGGATGCTGCTTCTCACAGAAGATGGCTGTGCTGAGCATTGCTAAAAGGTATTGATCCCCCCCCAGACTCCAACAACTAAAATGAGTGAAAAGCGATCCCTCCCTCTTGTCCTGCTCACCAGTGAAGTGTTGTCAGAACACACAACTTGAGGGCAGATTGCTTCTGCAGCCTCCTCTGCCCCGAAATGGAGACCAGCCATGTAATGTCCTATTATTCCTGCTGGGGGGGGGAGAAGGAGGGCACCAGGAGTTGCATAAGAGGACAAAGGCACCAGCATCTCCCAGCTGCCAGTTCTGGTGATGGTTTCTAGAAAAAGCCACCTCTCAGCCTCCCAAAAGAAGTAGGGCAGATGAGAAATAGCTATATTTGTCATTGAACGGTGACCATTCCTTAGTTGATGAATACTCTGTGTACTGCTCACCAGCTTAACCTTAGGGAAATGAAACGGATCTGGCCTACTTTGATAAGGGCTGTGAGGTACCTGCAGTCAAAGAAAGGTAATGTAATTTCTTGTGGGTAGCTTTATTGTGGCTCTTTGGCTTTTCTGTTAAAAGCTTCAGGTTACCTGCAATAAGAAAATGAATAAAACTTTTACGAGTGTTTTAGAATGTCTTAAAATGTGATCGCGATGTATAGAATGTGTTTTCTTATCCATAACTTCTGTTTGAATGGTCTGTTTTCCTTTTGAATGCAACAGTTTAAGCTTTTGGTGTATTAAGTGTGATCTTGTAGCTCTTGGAAATGTTTCAGTGAGTCTGTTCATACAGAGTGTGCTTCTGCTTTGGTTTTAAGTGCTCTTAAATCTAGGATCTTCAGTCTTCTTAGTGATACTGTGTGATAATCTAATTGCAGCCGGTTCTGTGGCTGTAGGACTGCATGAAAGAATAAGACAACTTGCTTTAGAAAGTATGCCTGTAATCTGTGTTGCACCTTCTGCCTTTTCTTTGTGCTGAAGTCCAATCTCAGCAGTGTTGAATTCAGTGATGATGTCTGGGTCTGTATACTCCAGATTTGAGGTCAGTTTGATTGGCAAACCAAGAGAAAAGTGTGGATTTTGGCTACTGCTACCTTTCTTCTCAGCAAGCAAGTTTATTGCTTTTAGTAGTGCTAGGGGTTAAACATGTTTGGTTGCTTCTCCTCCCTCCCTTCCCAAGTAATTTGAAACTTAAAATCTCTGGCCTTGTGGAATAAACAGCTTTCAAGCTGGGTTACAGCTCTGGAGGATGCTGAAGTGGGTGTCTTGGTCCCTGAGGAGGCAGTTCTTGTTTTCCATCTCACTGATAATTCATGCCAATATCACACAGGGCTGCTTTATTTCTGACTGCAACAGTAGACTAGAAAAGTAGTCCAGGGTCACTGAGCATCCCTAATCTTTGGTAATTTCATTAATGGTACGATGTATTGCACTTTGGTTCAGATACGTTTGCCAGTGACCTTTATTCCTGTGTTGCCTGTGGCAGTACCACTTTAAGCTTAGGAAATAACTTGGTGAAAGAAATGTAAATGCAACACTCAAAGATAGCTGGGGATAGCTCTGCTGAATAGCTGGGAATGATCGGAATTATCCCCCAAAGAAGGAGGAAGTTTCATGAATAACTTCCATGCAAAGAGCTCTGTTCAATAATTCATGAACAATAAATGGACGAGATGTTGTTAACCTCCCATCGGTGAAGGGTGATCACAGCCCTTCAATTCAAGTCTTCAGCCTGTTCTATATGAAGGGAATCAAACCTAGTTCAGTCCAAGCCCTTGATTAAAAGAAATAACTGGAAATTTAAAGTAGTGTTGTGAAATATCTTTAATCATGTGGGAAGGAGTTTTGCCCTGTTTATTGCAATCCCTTGATGTTGCAATGTGTTTTAAAGTGATAAGCAATTCCAAGTTCAGTGTGTTTGGATTTTTTCCTGATGCTGTTCCAGGAGCCGTGCTCGGATGGAACCTGGTCTGCTGGGTATACACAAGGTAGCTGGATGCAGAAGAGTTCTGTGCTGCTTTTCCTTCAGCTCAGTCTCTATTGTGTTTTGCTAAGAGAATACTTGGGTGATTACTTTGAGTTGCTTAGATTTTTAGGTGGTAAGTAGCACTAAAAGGGGCAGAGTGATGAGAACAGAGTAAAGAAAACTGCTGTTACTGTTAAGGTGGACAGGAAAATAGTGTCTAAATCAGGATATGTTGATTTTTTTTCACACAGATTATATATAAACTGTAGAAATATAACAGTTATTGTGTATTAGGAAAGAAGAAAACCCCTTCTGTTTGCATGAGTGATCTGCTGCATCTTTACTGTGAGCTCCAGCTGAGGTGAGTGGAGGGAAGCACCCACTCCTGCTCTCCTTGTGGATCTGTAATGTAGTTTGGGAATGTCATGAAGTGCTTTTCCTTGGTTTCCAAGGGCCTAAGGACTGGGAAAAGAGTTCAGTCTGTCATTTGACAGCCTGTTAAGATTCACTACATTGTCCACATCAGCTGCTATGGCACATTGGCCGTTTCCCTCCAAAGCATAAATCTGTCTGAACTTCTGTTAAACTTTATTCACTTCGTGGCTTCTTAAGGCGTGAGATTGGTCAAGTGTCAAAGCATCTCTTGATTTATGTGTAGAAAAAAGAAATCCAGTGCTCATCTCATCAAACCACTGCTATTCAAAGGCAGTTTCAAACAGTTCCTGAGGTACCCATGTCTGGAAAAGCCAGGGGGGTTCTTCCTGTCAGTGTTACAGCATTGATATTCTTCAATATGTATAGGAAATATGCAGCTATGAGAGTACTGATGGATTCCCATCAAGGTGATTTGTTTCTTATTCAAAGACTAGTGGAATAGAAAATGGAGCTTGAGATATCCTTACAATAAAGGAAAGGGAGCGTTTTAGTGCTGGGGTGCTCCCTGTGTAATGGAGATGTATGATCTTATCAGCTATAGCACCTGGTAATGAACACTGAACCAGTGTCACATGGAACTCTGAGCTGCCTGGGAAAAGCTTGAAACTGAAGGCAGGAAACCAGAATGTTCTAAATACCCTTTGGAAAATGCAGTAGGAAGAGGCTGAAGAGCAATGCCTGGAAGTCAAATTTGAGATCGATGGGACCACTGCATTTCTGCTGGGAAGTTAAACAGGAGCTGGTAGCCTGAACTGCTTTTTTGTTCAGTTTATATTTGAAAGTTCTGATCACAGTTTGCACTGTGTGTGTATATGTATTTGTTTCCTGTATGGCACATATGTGTACAGATGTGTGCGTGCACACACACAGACGCAGCATCATTTTCCATACCCTGGAGATAATTGAGGTATTCCGAGATCATCAGCGTCCTTAGCTTCTGAAGGTGATTTTTTACCTGGTTTAGTGAATGCTGATCTTCATGCACAGCTTTTATTGCAAGGACTGTTGTAATGGATTAAGCTCTTCTGGGTGGTGTTATGTTTGTAATAAATAGATCAGCGTGCCTCAGTCCTTCCACTTGCTGAAGTGTGGCTTAAATGGAGCAGTTGCAAATTCATGTCTTGGTAAAGTTTAACAGCAAAGAGTTCGTAGTTTTGCTTACTGTGAATCTGGAAAAAGCACCTCACTGGTATCCTTAAATTCATGACCTGATAGAGATTTATTCATGGTAATCTATTAAAACCTCTGAGACATCTTAAATTGATGCACACTCTCCCATTACAGTAGGCAAGCCCATACATGCTGCTGGCTCCTATAAACCAGCACAAGACAGGCATAAGGAAGTGTCTGTGTGAATGTGAAATTAAAACAAGCTCAAGTACAGCACATCATAAATGTATTTGATTCAAGCACCTACAAAAATACTGTAGCAGTTAGGAAGATGTCATCATCTTGCAGAATAAATGAGATCACTGCCATAGCTACTGTTGAATCCGTGTTGAGAATGAGTGATGCCCCTTCTTCCTGACAACCTGTAAGGGATGGGGATTGCTGAGGTCAGGGAGGTAACTGGTGGTTGTCCAGCACTGATAGGATGCTTTGTTTACTGACACACGTGAAGAGGGTTGGATTTTCCTCTTCTGATACTGAATGAGCAGTTCCATCCTGCTGAGTCATTTCATTGACAGTAACCTGTAAACAGACTCCATTCTTACATACGATAACCAAGGTTTATTTCTTTGCCAGAAGAGACGTTGCTTACTGCTTTTCCCTTGCACTGTCACTGCTTCCCAAAACTGTTTCCGCTGACGGTGATTTCACATCCGTAAAACTAAAAGCACTGGAGGTTTGGTTTGTCTTCCTTTTCGTATCTGAATTGGGCGCAGTTTGCAAATCAAACGTTGTCCTTTGCTTGACTGAGGAAGTTTGTAAGGAGAACCAGCTTTTTCCATGGCCTGAGTCTCCTCATCTCAAGTACAGGAAGAAGATCAGTGTGTGGCCTTCAGTGGCCATTATTTGGTACAAGTGCTCACAGCAACAAAGCACTTGAATGAAGAGCTGCAGAGATGTCATATCAACACATGAAGAGCAGAATAAACAAGTGTGGCGTTTTGAGACTGAAAGCTAATCCTTAACTTCAGTTTGATGTGCTGTAGAACTGAAAGACCCATTTTGTCAGAGGGAATTGAATAGTCTTAAGTTCCCCTCTTCATGCAGTGTTTGATGGCTCATCATACATGAGCTGAACAGGACCTGAGTGATGTGGCAGTTCCATTTCATAACTGGAAGAAGTTATGGATACATGTCCAAAACACTGATGGAAAGCTTTTGCTTCTCAACCTTGTAGAAGATGCAGATCATCTTCACTGTCCTATTACTTAGAGTATGTGATAAGCTGGGGTTGTCTGATTAATGATTAAAGCATGGTGATGCCTTCCAGTCACTGCAGGCTTTGTGTGAGTTACTGTGAGAATCTGACAAAGCCAATTCTACTGAAAACTGTCAGTAAAACCAGACTGCTCTTCACTTGAATCCCAGACTGGTCTGGGTTGGAAGGGACCTTAAAGCTCATCCAACTCCAACCCCTGCCATGGGCACAGACACCTTCCACTGGAGCAGCTTGCTCCAAGTGCCTGTGTCCTTGAACACTGCCAGGGATGGGGCAGCCACAGCTTCTCTGGTCATCCCGTGCCAGTGCCTCAGCACCATCACAGGGAAGAGCTTCTGCCTAAGAGCTCATCTAAGTCTCGCCTCTGGCAGGTTAAAGCCATTCCCCTGTCCTGTCCCTACATCCCTTGCCCAAAGCCCCTCTCCAGGTTTCCTGCAGCCCCTTTAGGCACTGGAGCTGCTCTAAGGTCTCCCCTTCAGGATCCTTCTCTTCTCCAGGCTGACCCAGCCCAGCTCTCTCAGCCTGGCTCCAGAGCAGAGCTGCTCCAACTCTCACATCATCCCCATGGCCTCCTCTGCCCTCGCTCCAACAGCTCCATGTCCCTCTCGTGCTGCTGCCCCAGAGCTGGATCAGGACTGCAGGGGGTCTGCCCAGAGCACAGCAGAGGGGCAGGATTCCCTCCCTGAGCTGCTGCTCACGCTCTGGGGGTGCAGCGCAGCACACGAGGGGGGTTCTGGGCTCAACTGCACACTGAAGCCAGGTCATGGGGAGCTTCCCAACACCCAACACCCCACGTCCTTCTCCTCAGGGCTGCTCTCAACAGTCTGTGCCCAGCCTGAGTTTGGGCTGGGATTACCCCTACTCAGGCACAAGCATCTCACAACCCTCCCTCTACAATAACACATCTCGAGGTCGCTTTCATTCTGACGAGCCGGGTAAAAGCAGCCCCTTGCGAGCACACCGGTGTTCAACGGGGAGCACTGCGGCACCCACAGCCGCGGAGAGGCCGGAGCTGCTCCTGCCCAGCAAAGGAAGGGCCTTCCCCATAGGCCGGGGCCGCTCAGCGCCGGGACAGGGTGAGACCCGGCGAGAGGGCGGACGGGGGCGGAGCGGGATCCCCATCGCAGCCATGGCCGCCTCCGTCATGGCCGCCTCTTCATCCACAGCCCCCTCCGACCGCGCGGTCGGTCCCCGCTACGCTGCAATTGGCTGAGCCCTCACGGTGAGCGCCGCCGCTCCGGTCCCGGATTGGACAGCGCCTCTGACGACTGTGGTGCGTGTCGGTACTCCGGGGTTGTGATTGGCTGAGGGCGCTGTTATAAAGCTGCCTCACGGCGGGCGCGTCCCCTCTCCTCCCCGGCGGCCCAAGGTGCTGTGTCCTTCAGCTGAAGCTAAGGCCGACCCCGGCGACTGGCACCGACCCCGCCATGGCTTCCGTCTCCGAGCTCGCCTGCATCTACTCCGCCCTCATCCTCCACGACGACGAAGTCACCGTCACGGTGAGTGCGGGCCCGGCCGCGCCGGCACAAGATGGCGGCTGCCGCGGCATGGCCGGGCCGGGTGCTGAGCGCCGGTGTCGTTGCAGGAGGACAAGATCAACGCGCTCATCAAGGCGGCCGGAGTCAACGTGGAACCCTTCTGGCCGGGGCTCTTCGCCAAGGTGAGCGGCGGCCAGGGGAGAGGCTGGCGGTGGGGGCTACCGGGGCCGACAGGCCCAACGCGGTTACCTCAGAAATGCCGCCTTCAACGGTGTGGAAAGACCGGGCCGCGCCGCACTCGCGGCATGGCCCGGCGGAGCTGCCCTCCGTGTTGGTCCCGTCTTAACGCGGCCTTCTTGGTGCTGCTTGTCCCCAGGCTCTCGCCAACATCGACATCGGGAGCCTGATCTGTAACGTCGGAGCCGGTGGTGGCGGAGGTGCCCCAGCAGCGGCTGCTCCCGCGGGCGGCGCTGCGCCTGCGGGCGGTGCTGCCCCTGGTAAGTGCGGTGCTGTCATCTGGGAGTGCTGGGTTAGAAAGCGCTTTGCTGCCGGCTTGGCTCGGCTTGGCTCTTGTTGGAGCTGCAGTGTGGTTTATGCTCTGTAGGTGTTAACAGCGGCCTCGCCTTTAGAAGGGTTGGAGTACTTAAGAGTACAGGATAAGCTCAGAATTAAGGCTGATCATCCGGTTTATTATCGTGAGCTTCTCGAAAGCTTTTCAGTTATGATAGACATTACTATCGAAGGCACAAACCCACTTTCCTAGTAGGGGAAACGCTTCCTCAGTTGTTAGCTTACTTTGTTAGAGTTGCTCAGGCTTTCTTTGCCTCTTGATGCTACAGTCATGTATGTATATATACAGTTATTCTATGTACCTTTATGCATGTGTGTGAGCTGATAAGACTGAAAAATGCTGATTCCATTCTCTTTTTCTAGCTGAGGAAAAGAAAGAAGAGGAAAAGAAAGAAGAATCAGAGGAATCTGATGATGACATGGGCTTTGGTCTTTTTGACTAATTAGTTTTGTACCTGTCCATAATAAAGAACATTGAATTGTACTTTTGTCTCAAAGTGGATGCATGTGGAGTGGATGAAGGAGCAGGGTTACCTGCAGGTACCAGAACTACCATCGGTACATACTGATCAGAGGGTTTACAGCTTTTGTTTGTTCTTTGTACTTATTGCAGGCATGGCACAGTGAGGATTAAGGCAGTGTGGAATGTCACAGGGAGCATGGGAGTGGCTTGGCAGCTACAGGATGAGATCATGTTTAGCAACAATGCTGTGACATGTCCAGTTAATGCTTTATCAGCAGTGCAGCTTCTACCTCGTCCCAGGTAATGTAACCTATCGAGGGGCAGCAAGGGCTGTGGACAGCAGGGATTATGAAGAGTTTCACAGTGGAAGGCAGTTGCTGAACTGAACAAGTCGAGATAGCTGTGATCTTTGGGTAAAGAAACCTCCTTGTTGGCAGCTAGAGCTAGGAGGCTATTCATGAGTAGGTACAGTTAAAGCAGATGGAGCCTTGCAGTGCCAGGGATTGAGTCTGTGCTCTTGTGTGTCATTTTTTGTCTCATCAGAAGAAAAGGAGCATTTCTGCTTTGAAGGGTGGGTGTGGAAGATTGCATAACTTTACATAGGAGCAGTACATCAGTTTGTATTTAACTTGAACAGGACTTTCCAGAGTGACTTCACAAGATCAGGGCTGACTTCTGTAGGTGGATTTAAATGAAAACTCCATTAGGAGAACGCTCCAGGTGTGTACCAGCATCTCTAGTCATGTT
The DNA here is from genome assembly GCA_032466535.1 of Forpus xanthops. Classification (NCBI taxonomy): domain Eukaryota; kingdom Metazoa; phylum Chordata; class Aves; order Psittaciformes; family Psittacidae; genus Forpus; species Forpus xanthops. The sequence continues at coordinate 5,155 of JASSUY010039834.1, read as the reverse complement.
ATGTAGGAAGATAGTTCCACATCTGGACCAGATGTGATGTGTTCTGCAGTGTCCCAGCTTCCTGCAAAGCTGCAGCTCATTTCTGTTTTGAAAGATAGAGGCCCCCATTGGAAGAATTTAGTCCCCTGCTGCTGCTGCAACCTCACTGAGCTTCTGAACAGCCCTGCAAACATTCCCCAACCCTTCTAAAGAAATCTCCCCATAGCACAGTGTCGTGGTTTGAGGCCCCCCTCAATTCTAAAAGAGTGCCACCAAATCATTACAAGTGACTTAACACAGATGGTAACAGTAGCTTGTTCCTGTGTTCCACAGCTGGAAGAAAAGCTGCTTTCAGGAAAACACTTGAGTCTGGATTTCCTCCTCAAAAGCTCATTGTTGTTCTTTGGGTCCTGCACAAGTGAGTTCTGAAATGCTTGAGGATTCGGGTGGGGAGTGAATTGAATTGCAAGGAGAGGAAACTCAAGTAGTTTCTTGTAATGCACACACAAAATCACACGATGTCACTGGTAACACCTTTTTAATAGGTCAAAGTAACTGTACAGTTCATTATATTCTTCCTGAGAATAATTTATATCCCTCAACAGCAAGAAGGGAGTGTGGTTTTTATTTTAACAGAACAGATGGCATAACTGGAAAAACCAAGGAAAATCTAATTACACTGCTCTACTGTAACTCCTCCCAGGCAAGATAGACAAAAGGATGGGTTAGTTTAACTACAGCGGGTTTAAAAGAGTCAACATGGCTTTAATCTGTCTTTTATAAATTATATAAAAATGGGGGACATGGATGGTTACAGAACTCCTCTAAATGCAGCTCTGAATTGCTCTGGTACAAAGCAGCATTTCCACTTCCAAGGAAAACACCATTGCTACAAAAGAACTGGCACATTATTCCGGTGGAAAAAAGAGTTCTCAGTCGTGTTCTACAGCTAATTCCAACCGAAGGCTTCACACGTTCACATCAAAGTAAAAGGAAGATGAAGAGAGGGCTTTTAGTTTTGTCTTGAAATGACTGAAGTCTTGAAAATATAGCTTTTAACTCTTTTCTCTGTAAATTGTGATTAGCATATTGCGACGTAAGTGTTCCAATACAAAAATTCCAGTCTGGATAGTTCATATACTGTGGGCAAGAATTCTCAGCCCTGAGGTTTCCCCGAATTCTTCACAATATCTCCCATCTGCTGCTCCGAGGCCACAACCCTGTGGCAGCGTTAGGCTAAACGTGTCCCATGCGATGGTGCAGAGCTGCTTTGTGCTCCGCAGCTCTTGAGGACTTCTCTGTACAAACTTCATCTTAGATAATGCCACTTCCCGCATCCCAGCTTGGCTTGGTGAGGAAAACGTGGTTAAACTTGTCATGAGAACCAGCAGCAGGCAGTCAGGGCTGCTTGAAGCAAGAGGCGCTGGAAAGCCAGGACGATGCTGGGTTAATCCTCACTGCTGGTGGAAGGCCAAGGCCATCCTTTCGCAAGCAGAATTCCTGGATGCTTCCTCAGTGCTTTAGTGCGGTCTGGACTGACTGATCATCTTCAGTCTGGCTTGATCAATAACATCCAGCAAGTTTTTGGCATCCACAGCCAGAGCATGAGCAGCCGTCAGCATCTGCTTCTTGTACTCCTGCTGCAGGCTGGTCATGACGTACTGCTGCGCCAGCTTCATCTTGTTGATGAGCTCGGCCAAGTCCGAGTTGAGCAGCTTCTGTGCCATCTCGATCTGGAATGAGAAGAGGCAGTCAAGTGCAAGTTCTCATCGGCATCTCACATGCAGCAGTGATGCTACATAGCAAAAGCACCATCAATCCTCCCTCCATAGCCCCTGACACTGCAGCCGGGGCTGCTGTGAGCAGCATAGGGAGTAGCAGATGGAATAGCGGCACCTGCTGCTCTACAGCAAGGGCAGTGAGTGCTCACAGAGCAGACACCAGCCATGTGCTGGGCTGCAGCATGACCAGCAGGTGATCCTGCCCCTCTACTCTTATGAGACCTCACTTGGAGTATTGTGTACAGTTCTGGTGTCCTCAACATAAAAAGGACATGGAGCTGTTGGAACAAGTGCAGAGGGCCATGAGGATGATCAGGGGACTGCAGCAGCTCCTGTGTGAAGCTAGGATGAGAAAGTTGGGACTGTTCAGCCTGGAAAAGAGAAGGCTGTGTGGAGACCTCAGAGCAGCCTTCTAGCATCTGAAGTGGGGCTCTAGGGATGCCAGAGAGGGACTCTTCAACACGTACTGCAGTGATAGGACAAGGCGTGATGGGTTCAGACTGAAAAAGGGGAAGTTCAGGTTAGATACAAGGAAGAAGTTCTTTGCTGTGAGGGTGCTGAGGCACTGGCACAGGGTGCCCAGGGAACCTGTGGCTGCCCCATCCCTGGCAGTGTTCAAGACCAGGCTGGACGGTGCTTGGAGCAACCTGCTCTAGTGTGGGGTGTCCCTAACAAAGTTCAGGCTGCTCAGTGGTCCAAAATGTGTGTGCATGCATGAAGAGAGCCAGACCATGTCCAGGTGTCTCCTGAGGCTCTCTTGCAGTGTACTGGCTGAGCAGCAGAGGAGCCCCACATACCTCTCTGTGGGTGCTTGTGGGGAGCACTGGGAGGGTCTCATCCACTGTTGCCAGTAAAGTCCTTAGTGCCAAACCCACCTCCTATGGAAAGAAACCCGAGGCAATTAAAAACTGGGAATGAAAGGATGAGAGAACCGTAGGAGTGCAGGAAGCAACTTAATTCCTCATCTGGGTAAGAAGGGAGTTAGAACCTGGATGAGACAATTTCAAATCCTACTCTCAAGTCTGTTTTGCCATTAAACAAGACACCAAAGGCTCCATTAAAAAAGAAACAGAAGATGATGCACAACTCACAGCCCCTGGATAAGCACAGGCAAGGTGGAGAATGAAAGCACCACTGCCCACAATACTGCTAGCACTAAAAGCACCAGCCCCATAAGCACACAGAGGTCTACTTCCAGCTTTCAGGCAGCTTTTCCTAATCCACTGGAGGACCTCATCCAGGACAGAAACAAACCACAGATTTCAGGGATTGCCTCCGTACCTTCACCATGGGCACATACTCCTCTGGCGGCGCGGGCTGGATTTTACTGGACATCTCTATGACGGCTTTCACCAGCCCGGTCACGTTCTCGTACACTTTGTCATTGGAGCGGTCCAGGTTGGCGGTGGGAGGAGGGCTGATCTCCTGCGGCTGGATCTGGAAGCAGACAGGGGTTGTTCAACCGCCTGTGCCCAGCAGATGGGGCTCAGCAACTTCCCAACCTCCACAGAGCACCGGGAAAGTTCCGCATTCCCGACAGCCCCCACCCGATCCCGCTGGGTGCCTGCGCTGGATGAGCACACTCGAACCCGGGTCTGAAGGAAAGATTCCTTTAGTTCTGGCTGAATCTGATCTATGGAATGACACTGGAGGCTTTTTACCAGGATCTCTCTGAACAACCAAGTAATGAGGAACAAGGAGTGCAAAGCACTTGACCTGTTGAAGGGTTCAACAGGCTGCCCCAGGAAGCTGTGGCTGCCCCATCCCTGGCAGTGTTCAAGGCCAGGCTGGATGGGGCTTGGAGCAACCTGCTCTAGTGCAAGGTGTCCCTGCCTGGGGCACGGGGTGGAATGGGATGAGCTTTAAGGTTCTTTCCAAGCCAAACCATGCTATGATTCTATGATTCACTACTGATGGACAGTTCCACTGTTAAGGCAACCAGTATCAGGCTCCTTGCTCCAGGATGTTGTGCTCCGAAACAACATCAGGGCACACAGTTAACATAATGATACAGTAAAGAGAGGATACTGCAGTGCGTATGATTGTTCTCTTAGTGAACTTCACAGCAAATTAACAAAACCGGTGTCACCAGCACAGGTGGGAAACACCAAATGGTTCCATACAGTTTGTTTCCAATAGATCGGATTGACACCAGAATAGCTTAAAAACACTGTAGTTTGTATGCAAAGCTCCCACTGAGTCAGCTCTGTCTGGAGTTAAATCCAACACAGAAAACATAATCCTGGGCCAGAAAAGAAACAGACAACTTCCCTTACAGAACTACAAACACCCCAATTCCCTTCAGCTCTTCACCACTTGGAGCTGCCCAAGCAGCTGCTTGCTGGGAGCAGAACGTTAAAGAACTGCTGCTTCTACTGGTCCCACAGTGTCCATCCACGCTGTTGATGTGAGATCCACTATACTGGGTCAGTTAACCACCCGTCCTTACAAGTGGCCCCAACTACGGAGATGTTTCACTGGAAGCACCTGAGATACCACCCTGATGAAACCATAACATACATGGATGCAACTGCCTAAGGCTGGAGCGCAGGACTCGGTGCTTGGCGGTTCCGTGCTGTGGCATTTACAAAGTGGGTACTGACAATTATTACAGAGATTCAATGTGTATTATTGATCCCAATGTACCTTAGGAAGAAGAGCCCTGTAATCGCCTCAATCACCAGTGAAAGGCTGTGATTGTCATTGGGTTCAGCAATCGAGAAGTTAAAACAGTCATTGGCAAAGTCACATGCAGAGACACTTTGGGGTAGGGCACGTACACACACGCTCGCGCGCTGCTTACCCTCCATGGCTATGGTTGAGCAGAATGTGGGGGGAGGTTAAAGAAATTTACCAAAAGAAGGGAAAAAAGAAAAACAATATTAATAAAATTCAGCAGGAAAAAAAAACAAACAACCAAAACCAACCAAACCAAACCCAAACCATGTGTAGCAATAAGAGACCAGTTAAAAAGCCTGCAAGAGAAATGCATCCTCAACGCTATTGCTCATGTTAGCTCTCGGTCCATTCGTTACGGAAGCACCGTGTGCCTGTGACCTGCTGTGCACCCGCGTTGGAAGTGGAAGGAGTTGCCATGCACCCATGCTGGCTTTGCACTGAACACATGGGGAAGAGATCATGCAAAGCTTGACAGGAGCAAGCCAGTCTGGTGAGCAGCAAAGTGGTGAATGGAGTAAAGGGCCATGGCAGCGGGGGAAACAATATGTCCTGTGCAACCCTGGTGCCTTTACACGAGCGACCCAGTCCTCAACAGATACAAGGGAATGTTGTGTTCATCTTCTTTAGTTCTCTACTATGAGAAGTTCTTCCCTGTGAGGGTGCTGAGGCACTGGCACAGGGTGCCCAGAGAAGCTGTGGCTGCCCCATCCCTGGCA
>JASSUY010039833.1:31701-48213 GCA_032466535.1 Forpus xanthops | reverse complement strand
ATTGGATCTGAGGAAGAAATTCTTTACTGTAAGGGTGGTGAGGCACTGGAATGGGTTGTCCAGGGAAGTTGTGAATGTTCCATCGCTGGTGGTGTTCAAGGCCGTGTTGGACATAGCCTTGGGTGACATGGTTTAGTGAGAGGTGTCCCTGCCCAGAGCAGGGGGCTTGGAACTAGATGATTTTAAGGTCCTTTCCAACCCTAACTATTCTATGATTCTATGATTCTATGTTGCATCACTGCAAGTCTATCAGAAAAACATACAGAAGAAAATCTGCATGGTAAGATTCTCAGCTGTTTAAAATCCACAGTGCTGCACTGAAGTCTGTGAATTCATGACAGTTTAAAGTATATCAGCTGACAGCCTGAACCCATATAGGTTTCTCATCTCAAAACACATTTGATTTCTCTGTTTTGAGATCCTAAGGGACATATCTCTGTTTACTGGCCAAGGAGTATTTCAGGAAAAATTACTTTTCTTTCTTTGTGGCCTTTTACGAAACCTGCAACTTCCAATGTATGTTCAAAATCATCTGTTTCTCTTTCCATTAAGAAAGAATGTTGGCAAAGGCAGTATTTCTAAGCTTTTGCAAATAAAATTCAGCCAAATATGAATTAACCAGTCATGCCATACTCTCCTGTTTCTGTGAGCCTATGTATGAATATATAGGAGAAGTTTGGAACTGAGATTAAGTAAGAGGTCATTTTATTACTAGAAACTTTATGGAACTATAGTACCCTTCTTCATAGCCAGTTCCAAGGAAACCCTGAACCAAGAAGCACTGTGGATGCTGAAGAATGCTATCTAAGCAGTCTAGGATTTTGATATGGCAAAGTGTGCTTAAGCCTTTTGGAAAGGCTTATGAAATAACTCGTCAGCTGAAGGAAGGAGGGAGGGAGGGAGTTAAACCTGACTGCAGTTCTCACTAGTTCAATCCTTAAATAACTGCACTGTAGTTAAAATCTTGCTTTACACAACAGCAGCAGAGATCAGAATCTGGCACAGATCTTCACTGATCATTCTTACTTTCAAGTTTCTGTCCTCCCACAATTTTATTATCTTCAGAGGAAATACTCCTGATTCATCCAGATCCCGGCCTAAAGTGTATTTTTACGTAATTGTTTACAATATCTTGTTACACTGCCTCATTTTAGAACCTAAAGTTTGGTATGAAACTGAACTATTTTGTTCTTGCAGTTTTTGTTAACCTTACCTCTCGTAACTTCTGCCTCTCTTTTCCTTGCTTGACTTGCTGCCCGATATGCCTGGCTGAATTCCTCGGAAATTCTTGCTTTCCTTGCTCAATCTGGAGCATTTCTAAATACTGACTCAATGTCTCACAATCCCCACCGGTGAATTCAGAATTTGCCCCTGTCCACTGCTCTTTGCAGCATTTTGCACTACATGGAGAAGTCGCTGTTGATTTTTCATAGTTTTTCAAAAGCTTTTCAACAACTCCATAGTTTGACCTTGAGTCAGCTGAACGTGGGCGACCGGATAAATTACTTGGTCTCCAGTCATGCTCGTGAAGCATGTGCCTATAACCACTAGTATTTGGAAGTCCATTCATTTGCTTTTGTTGCCATGTTGTTCTGACAGCTTTGCTAGGGTTGCCAGTCTCTTGCTCATTTGCTGCAGAGAATTTGGGATTTGAAACACAAGACGTACTTAGAGTTTCTGTTCTGCTTATAGCAGAGTCACGCAGTGGGCTGCAGGGTCTGTGATCTTCTGATGCTGCTTGAGGCACCTGGTTTGTTTGCAAAGCATTGTTGCACTTATCTGTGTGAAATACAGTCCGGTTAAACTCATCAATCTTTGCTGCTAAAGTTTCATTTCTTTGGGTCTTTCCTGAAGTATACCTAGAGTCTTCCAAAAGATCATTGTGCAGGATAGCAGGGGCATAAAAGCCATTACTGTAATAAGGACTGCTCTGAGACCTGGGATTTTGTTTTTGGTGTGTCTTGTTGCTTTGGGCCATATTTCCATCTGAACAACTCTTTTGGGCTGACAGTGGGGAAGGTTCACTTCTATTGTCTTTTCCAAGTTTGCCCACATCATACGCCCATGTGTTGTGGCAGAAATTTGTTGGTACGTTGCACTCATTTTTAGTCACAGATATTGCAGCAGTTGCTACCACAGGACCTTTCACTGCCTGCCCTTCATTTGCAAAGGCCACTGCAGTTTCATTCTGGTTTACATATGAAGGATTCATCAGTTTTCCTCCACTCCCACAGTCCTGAGTCTTGCAATTGCTTTTGATGCCTGTATCTCTTATTGTCACGTCTGAAAGCTGTACAATTGCAGACAGTGAGTTTGTCAGGTGCCGAGAAGTGCTCCGTGGAGGAACTGGTGGACCTTCTTTCTTTTGCCAAGATCTGAAGCCTGTTTCTTTATCGCCAGTGAGACCACCATAAGACATGCCCGTCAAAGCCTTTGTGGAACTCATCAAATTCTTCCTATTATTATATTCCTCTGTTTCAAAAGCAACTGAATTCTGTGATTCATTGCTGGACACATGGCTCATCTCAGGCAGAATAACTGTGCTTTGAGTTTCCCCAAATTCCCCCAGGAAAGGAAGTGACTTCATTCTGGAAATAAAAGGAGAGGTGCTTTAGGGATGAGCAATAAGGTTATTCTCACAGGGGACCTTAGCATGGATTCATTCTCCCTGTGAGCAACTGATTTAACACTGGTTGCTTAAAAAGATCTGGGAGCAGTTTTATTGCAGCTGATACACCCAGAATCATAATTGAAACATACATGAAGAATTTAGAGAAAGCTCAACAAATGAAATCTTGTATTCCTCTCTCTTGACATTTTTTTTCCTGAACCTTTCTAGTTGATTGCTTGTTTTCCTACCTATCCTACAGTAGGAACAGTGGAATCTTGTGAGTTCTAATGACTCCAGTGAGAGTCTACCTGACTATGAACTGAATGAAAAAAGCTCTGGACCATAGTGTATCCTTTGTACAGGTTTCCTAACATTATACACTACAGTACAAATATGGCTTTTGAGATCTGTTAAAAATCATCTTGGTTTTTAGCCAGGATTTAGAAGCTGTGCATCAAATATGATTTTATTAGCTTTAAAGATAAAAGCACTAACTCAGCTACAATAACAAGGTAGTGACAGACAGCCAACTGGTTGCATGGGGCAGGTATAAAAAGTCCCTTGGTTCTTTGGGAACATCTGAGAAGAGCCAGGCATGATGCAGACTTCCATAGGGTCTCAGCATAGCTGAGACACAGCCTTTCTTAATCTCTTTCATGGTGTGCACCCTGTCACACCATGGGTTTAGTCTTACCTTCTGAGAATTTCTGCACAACTCAAGGGGAAGACCGGTGCTTAGCTTGCTTAAGGGAGACTATGAGCACTGAATTCTTAACAGATGAAGGAATATTCATTTGTCATACATTTCAGGGTCTGGTCTACCATCTTTCCATTAGAACACATGCATGGCTGTTCTTTTTCTTGGCTTCTTTACACTCTTGGATTGTCAGTTCCTGCCACATCACCACACTTAGATACAGGCTTAATGTAAGAAACCTCCCAGCCTAACCAACCCCAGTGTTGTATAGAACTGCATGGAAATGGATCAGTATGTGTTCACTTTCCCAATCATCTATATAGCCATTAGAAACAAGTACAATTTAATTTTGTATAAATAATAATTTCATTTTGTAGATTCTACAGATACATTCCATTTTGCTAGCAGAATATGCTCTTGTATCATATTTCAGTTTATTTTATTTGAATATTTTTTACTGAGCACTGAAACACTAGGAGGATAGGAACTGCCCAACTCCTAGTAAACTCAACAGCAACCACTCCTTCAAAGTGAACAAAAGCACAGTCTCATTATTAATTTTCTTCCTCTAATTTAGAGTCCAAATATATTTATACCTTCTGTGGTTGGACTTCTTTCGGATTTCCTCTTGATAGCTGCATAATTCTTCACTGACTCTGGCAAGTTCTTTGAGAGCCTTTATAAATACAAAACCAGTCCTTTAATATAAGCCTTTAAAATGGTATCTCCAGAATTATTTTGAAACTTGCAGTCATTTGCATTTAAGACTCACAGCAGAGGAAAGCAGCACAAAGAAAGATAGAAAAATGACCCCAGGTTATAAATGGAGGTAAAGAGCATGCTGTTAATACATTTAAACAGTGAGAAACACTTATCAATAGCAAACCAAGGAGGAAGTAGAGACAGTGCCTTGGTGGAAAGCTAAAATCAGTGAGATCAGTTATATAGGCTACCTTGGCAGGCCAAAGTCTGAAGTATTTTCCTCACCCTTGTAACCAAGATATGCCCATACTTTACTTACTACATTGAGATCACCAATACAGTTCCTGGCATTTTTCTTGGAAGTTTTGATGCTGAGGTTGTCTTCAGGTTCATGACAGTTCTCAAAGGCCAGACTGTCCATTAACAGAGTATTGTTTCTGCTCTTGGCTCTGGTTTCTTTACATTCGTGTACTGTTTTACTGAGCAAACTTCCTTTTTCTATCCTGTCATTTGTAACATTGTGTTTATAGTTCAGCTCCACTGTGTCATTCTCTTCCAAAGCAGGGGAATGCAAGGACAGCTGCAGCATCTTGCTCTGAATCATATTATTATCATGGATGTTCATATTGCTCTCCCTTCTAAGTTTTACCTCCTGGTAAAGCTGAAAAAACAATAGAACTTTCTATTAAATCACAGTACTGTAATGAACTTTATGGTAAAAAAATATATTCATATTCTGGTTTGAATGATGCTTCACTCAGTAGAAGAATACCACATAGAAAGATTCGTACATGTGTCAGTTAAAACTGATTTCATGATGCTATAACAGTGCACCATGTGGTGGACATATCCCTGATCTGATGGATGGGGAAAATGAGGGAGAGAGAGGGCTCTGGCTATGTTACCAGCTGTAAAATTATGTTAGTTTAAGGAGGGAAAGTGAATTCTCATCCCATACAGCATCACCTGCACTATGGCAGACTCTTCTAGCTCTCAGGCAAGTGTAATTCTTCCCTATGACTCAAGATATAAATCAGTACTGTAGAATGGTATTATCTGGCAACGTGTTGTCACCTTCTTATCTTCTTTCGTGCTATCTGCTGAGATGCAATGGCTTCATTAGTAAATGAAAAGGTGTTAATTCTTGTCACCCAGTAATTCCAAACTAGGGAACTGTGATAAATTATAATTAGAAAAAATAGCAACATCATAAAACCCTCTTCTGTTTATAGTATCATTTCCAGTGCCAAGAATCCCATGGCTCTTTATAAACATTCATTCTTCACTTGCTTTTATGAAGAAAGCACAGAGCAGGCACCTCTGATCAGCCATCTGCCTGCTCTCTCGCAGTGCACAAGGCCATCACAACAGCTTTTGGAAGACAGTGAAGAATAACAACAGGAAGAACATGTGGCCATTTCATGAGTAGTGCTGTGGATTAGAAGTATTCTCACATTCAAAGAGTTGACACTTGACCTTATCCTGGGCTTTCAGATTTCAGTCCCAAGTCCAGATGCTCATGAAACTTGAGGGCTGAATTTTGTCACTTCCAAGGAATGAAGGCCTCATACAGATTCAGCACAGTAGTATGAAGGAAGGATACCACCTCATAACAATATCATCTCCTAAACCACATAAGTCTTCCTGCAGTAATCCAGGGATTAAGTTAGGTTTTGACGGGGGGAGCTAGATAAAACTACCAAATAAAAACAAAAGCTGAAAAGGTACCACAAGTTTTTTTGAGGAACTCCTGCAGATGATGGTATATAAAAGGTATCTCCCCTTTTCTCCAGCCATGCAGCTTTTGATGAAGAAACAGCAGGCAACTAAAATCAAGGGCTATAGCCACAATTTAGGAGGTGACCTTAGAACACCAATAACCTTGGGGTACCATCTGAAGTTTTGTCCGGTCCCGTAGCACCCAGTGATTTCCTTCATTCTCTTCCTCTTAGCCCAAAACCATTCTTCATCTCTTTCTCTGTCTGTCATGCTTTCTTAACCCATATGCTAATAAAAAAGATCGAAAAAACATGGTCTTTGCTGCCATTGTCAGCACTACTAATAGTCAAAATACCTTTTCACAACACATTAGTGTCATTCCACAGCAGCTCATATACCTAACCAACTGAAATTCAACTACATATGCAGATAGCATCACTAACTTCACATCAACAGTGAAATTAGGTAAGACTGCATAGAAATGTCTTAACACAAAAGCAAAATATGTCAAAGACTATCATACCAAAGTCTGCAAGGTCTGCAGGTAAAATATAAGAGAGCTGATATTATGGAGTTACACTGCAGGCTAGTTTAACAGGCAGCGTATGGCTGAAATGCATTTGGCTTTGATAATTTTTCTTCTCATACTTTCATGTGAGCAATCTCTGCCATACATTCCTGTGTTGCTCAGCCACAGGATGGTGTTGGCAGAGAGCGAGCAAAACTACTCCATGTGTATATTAGAATGAAAAATGTGGAAAGCTTAGCGGTGAAAAAATTTATTTCTGTACGTTGCCAAGGCAGATTCAATTTATGCCTTACAGAATGCCAGAAGGTTCTGTCACGGGGACAATTTGGGAATAAAAAAGTAATAATTACTGTAACTATACCTGGAAGGACATGCATTACAAACGGAAAGGAGTGAGTGTTAGTACCCATAAACACAAATGGTGTCAGGACTTTCATGGTATTTACCATAACTGTTTTTTTACTGAAAGCTGTCTATAAATGGAACAGGTTCTAGACAGAGTGATTCTGCATCACGCATCATTTAAAGTATGATCTTCTTTTCTCTATTACCATTTACCCCAGCAGACTTCTGATATCTAATCCATTTTTGCAAGAGAATTACGACACCTAAAGTTTTTGCTACTAAATATGCATTTTCCTAAACACCATATATGCAGTTGTTCAGTGTGTACTTGAAAAAAAGCTCTATAATATGAGCAGTGTGGCTCATGCCCAGAGAACTGGAAGCAGTATATACAGCAAACATCCTAGCAGACTTCACACAAAGCAACATTTAACCTCCTGCTTCATATTTATGATCATTAAATGAGCAATTGCAAATACCACTGAACACCCAGTTTTGAGTCTTACCATCAACCATTAGAAACTTTCAGTGACAAATAACAAATAGGATATAAAAAAATAAAAACTGAAGCATCCCCCAATCACTTAATCTGAAATGAAAATGTTAGTATTCAGAGTTTTGTTTCAAAGTACCTCTTCTATTTTCTTTTGCATAACCTTCCATTGACACTCCCATTCTTTCCTTTCATTGTCAAATCTCTCCAGCAATTCCATCTTCTCTTTATTCCAGTTCCTGTCAGTATTCTCCAGTTGTTTACTCAGCTCCATGGTTACAGTCTGTTTAACAGCAAGAAGATAGCTCTGCTTTTTCTCTTTCTTCCCTGAATGCTTCCTGGAAGTTTATCAGAATAAACCTTACTTGTTTGACACCAACTTTCAGGGGAAAAAAGAATCAAGCAAGCCCCCCTAGATTATTAACTGAAATGTGCTTGCAGGAGACAGCATCACAAAACTGCATGATATATATCTGGAGTGTGACTGGAATACAGACAAACCAAGTGTTACAGAACACAAACACAAGTGCAGAGGCCCAACCTGGAATAGGGAGGAGGGATCCACATGCAGTACAACAGAATTCAGGAATATCAGCTATAGCGAACTCTGTATGGTAGACACTTTTCATTACTTTTCACTTTAAACCTGTTTTCAGCGAAATTCAAGTCTGCATGATACTGAATGGCACTTCAGAACCTTGGTATTCTGCAACATCTGCCCTTGAGGGTCAAAGCTATTTTTACATTTGTTCAAGAGACAACTGCAAATGTAAAGGGATCATGTTTGTTCATGCACCCCTTTCACACATGCATGTAGCATGACAAAGACTGTAACATTCTTTTGGCAACTGAAGACTGTAAACTTGATACATACAGAAAATTTTCTTGGCTACGTGAATTCTTTAGAATACATGAAGGAAAACAGGACAGGAAAGCTAATAACAGGGAATAAACACAGAGTATAAAGAATCATTCTACTACATAAAAGACTATAGGTCACTATAAAAAGTTCATTATTTTGGATTTACAAATCTAAGTCTAAAAATGTTAGTTCTAGGACCAGCACAGGAAAAACTACAAAATAATCTCAAGTCTAGTTCAAAACCTTGCTCAGAATATTTAACCAATTAGCCTTTCCTCTTCAGAAGTCTTTAGCACCTGTAGATGAAAAATTTCCAATTGAAACATTAAATATCTATATTTTATGGGAGATAATTTGGATCTGCTTATCTGGCTTTGAAGCAAAATAACATTTATTCATGATGGCTGGTACACACATACTGATACTTGAGTTTGTTGACTTCGGTTCTCAAAGTCAGATGATGCGTTACTCGGGTGGATGTGGAAACCAGTTCCAGTCACAAAATGCCTCTGCAATGCTTTGGTCTCCTGCCAGAAACCAAGTGTATGGGCAGGCAAATGAATTATCAGAGAATTAGCAAGGAGTAAACCTAGTTTACCTTTCTGGAATTTGTTCATTTCCCTGACTGATGCTCAGTGACTGCCAACCCACAGGAACAGTCCGTTTTATCATTCATATTTTCTCTGATTTAGTAAAAATTCATTCTTGAGCTTCACGCAAAGTTGTTCCCCATCCTGCATTTTATTGGACAAGTCTTGTTGATTCAGCTGTGGCTACTGTGTAATCTGCTTACCAGCGATTGCATTATTTCAGCTAACTGCGCAGTTGATGCCAAACTTGAAGTTAGCTTCTTTCAGGACCAAGTAAGCAAAAGAGCCCAGCTGAAGGTGAGTGGGTTACTTAGGTCTTTGGGTCGTAAGATGCTAAAGGATCTCTCAACTGACAACCATCATGGGCCCAATCCTAATTCAGGGTTTGCAAAACTGTCTGTGCCAAGCAATTTTGGATGGAAGCCTTAGAGAACAAGCCAAGTATTCTTCCAACATCTTTGTCAGCCTGCTTCACGATGGTGATAACCATGTCACCATATAACATGGCACTGGAGCTTAGTCTTTCGAAACATGACTCACACCTGCCTTGGAGCTTTGCAATGGAAACCTGTCTCTCAACTATCTAAAACAGATTTCAGACCCTTCTTCCACCTGCCTGAAAACACAGGACTACTTTATAAAAAAATAACCCTCCTTAAAACTAAGAGCAGCATTCCCGTCACAAAAGAACTCAAGCACTGATTTGCTCATGGTTTCTTAGGGAAGGCAGCCAGGCTACAAAGACTGTACCTCTCCAGTCCAACATTTCAGTTTTGGGCCAGAATTTCATAAAGTGTTGATGAAAAACAACACTACAAAAAAATGCCACTGCACTTGTGACCTATGCAATCTAAGCATCTATTGCTAATGAACTTTTAAACCATTTCAGTATTTTCTCTCTGTGCTTTTTTTTAGGCTGTAACTTTTAGTACAGTCATTTGCCCTTTTTTTTTTTCTACATTTACGTCTCTATAACCTTTCAAGACACTTCTGAGAAATAACCAAAAGTCAACTCTCTGCTCCACTAGAATCCTTCAAATATGTGTCAGAAAGAAATTACTAGAGAGAAAGTCAATACTATACAGCATATTTTTCTACACATACAAAAAAATACATATAATATGTATTTGATTTCAAAGATGCATATAGCATTGAAAAGGCCTCTAGTGGTTTCTTAGTGCTGGGAACTACTATCGTTATGTTTACATTCATCTTAACAATTTCCAAGTTGCTTCATACGGGACTCTAATTATAAAAACAGATTGGAGACCATTAGAATAAAATCAAGTCTTAGAAGAGGTTAGTTACAGAAATTACAGATAGTCACTTGCAGCTCTTAGACTCACAAAACACTTGTGTTGCTTCTTATGCTTCTCCAATTTCCTCTTGACATAAATTCTGAGAAGAAAACTCATGTTTATCAATGTTAGCAGCTGGATGACTGTACAATTTTGCTGCTGTTGTACAGTGCATAAATTCCTCAGAGTGTTTTAACACTTATTTCTATGACTTTTTCCCCCTTTTTTTCTTTTCTTTTTTTCTTTTTGGGAGAGAATTTTTGCTTGGTTTTTTTCCCTACTAGCAATAAAATCCAATTTGTCGACCTTATAGTATACCCTCTGCCTGTATAGTGCACCAAGATGTCCCCATGGGTATTTCATATGGCTTAAGCAACCCAAAGACATGTAAAATGCCATGTCATAATTTGCTGTGTAGATCAGAACAGTACTGTGTTCTGGCGGTATTGGCACTTTCTGCTTGTCCTAGACAAGGTCAGAAGCTCATTACAGCAATCAGGTTTAAGCAAATAATCAATTTTATCTACATCAGCTGCATTTTCCTTCAACTTTCCTCTAGCTCTTCCTTCTCTCAAGTAAAAAAAGTTTTAAGTAACTACTTGATGCTAGTGTTATTATTCCCCCATGTTCTTCCCATGCCTTTCCTATGCGCATATTAAAAATGCAAAATAGTTTGCAACCAACCTCTATTAACTTCTGAAAATAAGCTGCAGAGACATTAGCTGAGATGTCATTTTTCAACAGAGATTAATTAGATTGGATGTGTACAACCAATCAGATACACAAATCTTCCCTTCATTTTACAGGGAAAAAAGCTACTAAATTACATTTCTAATAAAGTACTGTGGTTTAGATGACCAAGGAAATAATACATTTATGTATTTGCTCAATTATAAAAGTGTGCCAAGTGCCACAATACTGTGGACTTTATACATAGAAAGAAACTTGAGTGAGAAAGTGAAAGAGAGAAAGGGAGAAAAGGAGAAAGAAAGATAAAGAGAGAGAAAGAGACAAAGACAGAGGGAAAGAGAACAGAGAAGGAAAAAGAGGGAAGAGAAAGAAAGAAAGAGAGACAGAAAAGGAGAAAGAAAGACAGAAAGAGAAACAGAAGGGGAAAGAGAAAGAAAGAAAGGAACAAAAAAGAAATGAAGGGAGGGAAGAAAGAGAAAAAGAATAAAAAAGGGAGGGTGGGAAAAAAAGAAATAATGAAAGAGAAAGAAAGATAGATTCGAGTGCTCACAATGCTACCTGTCATCCCTGTTCTGCTGCTATATCTGTGCCTGCTCTGAAGAAACTACTGTACTAATGAAGAGTCTTTTTCTGAGAATAAAAACTATATATAACATACATGAGTACCACATTACATACAAATAACATTAGAGAGATGTTTAAATAATCCTTTTCCACGAGTAATTTCCTTTCTTTTTAAATCTTAGCTGTTCAAACCATTGATTTAAAATAAACCGTAACCATACCTTTCATGGAATATGAAATCCCTTAGAAGTCTTTCAGTCCATTTCTAAACAGCAGTGAAAGCAATGAAATGCACAGCTAGCTGGGATCCAGTTCTGCAATCTTGATCTTTAAAAGAAATGAGAAAGCTGAGCAAGACACAACCTTCCAACTGGGCAGTATTTGCAACTCTCTTTGAATAAGTCCGCAACTTTTGCAAACTGAAGAACAGTTCCGTTCAGCATCATCCCAGCAGCTGGCTTCCACGTGACGTCAGTGCACGGAGGGTGGTTTTAAAGCCATCTCTTCCAACCCCCAGCTCTGTAACTTAATATCTCCTCATATTTTGTGTAAACAACTCCAAGGCCAGGACATTTTTAGGTTTTATAGTGCAGTCCAGTCTTTAAAGCCTGCCAAAGCAGCCAGTTAGTATTAAAGCTGTGACAATATGCGATTTCAGGTTTCTTTTACTAGCATCCATGTTGTAAAGGAAGATTCCTTCCTGCTTTCCAGACCCGATTTTCAGGGTTGTATTTTTTAATATGATAATTTTGGGCTTTGCAACTTGATCTTCAAAAACTGCTTTGTAAAGGGACTTTTTTAAAGCAGCAGTTTTGTTGGTTAAAAGCTTAGAGAGCTAAAAGCAAGCCACTCCCCTGAAATCTTTTCATGTATTCTAAATATGCTATCATTTATGTAGTGCAGAATTACTGATCATTGTATAATCCAACTGTCTTGCATTCTGGGAATGGTGGTAATGGGTTCTTTGGGATATACCCAAATATTTCTGCTACGTTATAAGGTTTCTGCATCAGATTCTGAAGTCTGTTAAGATACTTTGCATCAGCAAAGCAAAGTGCTTGAAATTGGATGGAGAATCTCCATTGCACAGGGAAATTCATCCCTAGCACAAGGCTAGCAAGGAAGGACCAAAAGTACATCAGTCCGGATTTAAAGCACCAGGAGTGCCCAATGCAAGTGTCAGCTTCGGAAGAGAGAAGGGAGTATATGTGACAAAAACGATGCAGCAAGTAAAGCCCATGGGGGACCTTGAAGCCAGTGTAGCGAAATTCAGCTTGCTCCTTGAGTATCTGCCTACCACAGTAATTCTCCTGTTGCACTACATGTTAAATTGCTTTCATTTGGCACACAGAGAGACCCCCAGGCAGCAGCTTCACACATACCACTGCCCTGCTGGATACTTGTGCTTGGATGCGGCTGTGCACAGTGATTGAGACCACTGTAGGCAGAAAACTCACATTTCAGGGAACATTTTGTCCCCATATGTACCTGGAGAAGGGCCACAAAGTACTTGACTCATGCATCATAAAATTCTGGATAAATTCTGCTACCAGATGGGCGTCTTTGAATGCACTAAGCAGGAGTGACATATATTTTTGTAGGCAGAGCAGCTGACGACAAGAGAATCAGTGAGAAGGACACGATATGAGGATTCACACATCCTTTGCCTAGTCAGCGCTCTCCTTCTTAGAACAGTAAGGCTTTTCTGTGATAAAATCCATGCACTGCATAAAGATTTTAGCTCTGGGTACATTTTATAGTAAATACCAAAGCAGGTTTCAGGGAAAACACATTTTTTCTCCTTATATGGTCTAGCTATAAGTCTCAGTGAATACATTACTGGGGTGCTTATTCTGCTCCCATGTAACATAAATAATGGGACTTGGGCTATTTGTTAAAATTTCAAAGGTGATCTATAAGCTGAACAAAGATGCCCCAGTACAAGACTGAACATTCCACAGCCTCTAAACTCTGAGGACTTAAAAACAGAGTAACAGTGTGACTTTCTTTTGAGAGGTTATGCCCCAACGAGACAGTAGACATAGCTGGGAGCAGACCCGAGAGCCTGGGAGCAGAACTGAGCCCGCAGCTGGAGGCTGAGTGCCACACTGCTGCCTCCTCTTCAAAGCCAGCACAGCTGCATCACTGCAAATGAAGACAGACTCTGAATATGTGTTTCTTTACTGTTATCTTTTAGAATAGGCTCATATTGTTGTGTCTTTAGTATTGCTAATTCAATGCCCCTTCTCATCTTATGTTAACTTTCTGAAGGGAAATACAGTAAAATTAAAGAAAACAGACTAAATTCCAGGTGAGAGTTTTCACTCAGGCAAAATCCTACATTTCCATCAGTGTGAGGAATTAGAAAAGTGTGAGACTGAAGGGCTCATTATTAGGAGATAAGAGCTGGACCCCACTCTTAGTTCAAAGGGCTGTGTTAAACTCATCCTAACATGGGAAAGGCAGAAAAAAGTTGGGACAAATTAAGTATGAAGCAAGGTAAATCCCTGGACCCATTGCTCCGGACACACTTAAGCGTAGCAATAGTGACTTTTGCTTTTGAAGAACAAAAGTTATCCAAAAGACACTGTCAACCCTCCAACAGCAGCAGACAAAGCAGCCAATGGAGCTTTCTGGCCTCTAACTCAGGCAAAATAAGCCAAAAGGGTAGGGTAGGTTAACCAGATCTGACACACTGCTTCTGCAAGCAAAGTGTACTTTGTCTACACCCACTATCAGCTCTGCTTGAGTTAAAAGTCAGTATCTCACAAAAAAATGTGCAAGGGGATTTTAAACAAGCCCCCTGCTAAATTTCTCTTCAGCATTCAAGACTGAAGACAAGAAAGCATGAGTTTCAGCATGGATATAAACTCAGGGTAGTGTGTATTCTGGTCAATAGCCTCTGCTCAAGATGGTTTTGCAGCACTTACAGTTCTGCTGTACCAGCTTGATTAAGGCACATCCATTTTGCTTTATCCACAAAAGTTTGGTAGCAAGAAGGAAGAACAGTATTGCTGCCATTGTAATCAACCCAGCTACAACATCAGACTCCTGAATGATGTACATCTTGATAATCTTAGCAAATACATCTCAGAAGTGGATATATAAATTGGGAAATGTGCAGAAGGGAATACAAATTCTGTCTCCTCTTACTATTGTGCACTTCTGTAGTAGCATATAACTTAGCAGAGAAATAGAGCCAAAAAAGTGTTATGTCACTTCTCCAAGGTTACATTGGAAATCGGTGGCAGATACTTTAGATGTCTGCTTTAAATAGAGCCACTGTAATTTTCCCCATAGGCAACTGCATGTGTAATGGCAAAAGCTGGGTTTGAATATCACTTCCCCTGGCATTAAATCAGAGACAGAAATGTAAGCCAATGGGAATTACGTCTCTGACACTGATGCCTCCAGAAGTCTCCTACTCACCTATCAGATTCTAGGGTGATTAAGGGGAAGGGCATCTAATACCCTAAAGCTCTGCTTGTTTTTGTAAACAACTCCCAAAGTTCATGTGCAGTTCATCTCTTTTTATAACACATATGTAGACAGCCATGGTTTTGGCAATTTTCTATTTTCCGACTGCCAGGCATATTTCTGCACTATAGCACCTGCTCTCTTCTAGTTTTGATTCTGAAGCACTGGCGACACGTGTCAGCAGACACTTATTCCCTCTCTAAATGGAGCTTCAGGCATGGATATTTTTGGTTGAAAGAAATATCTCTGATCTTGGAGAAGATGAACATTCTAGTATCATGGGAATTTTTCAGTAACAGCAAAGAAAATATTTGTAGAGGTATTTTGTCAGAGCATTCAGAGCCAACTCTAAAAAGGAAACAAACTTATCTGGTTGCATTAAAGGAAAAAATGCATCTATTTTCTAAATAACATAAAAAATTCATTGGAGTTACTACTGATTTACACAAGTATAAAAATGTCAGAATTAGATCTACAGATGCAAGATCTCTTTCCGAAAGAACATGGAATAAATTCTCTGGGAACATGGGAAACAAATTTTTTTGAGAGAAATGTAAAATTAAGGCAATCTTCAAGTTCAAATCCAATTTTTACCAGAATATTAGTATTTTGCCAGAATATTCCAAAATGGGAACTGTGAATCTGCTATTTATATAACTAAGGCTAATTAGGATGGGTTATCTGGCATACCCAGTGCTGCCACTTAAAAGCAAGATCTTCGATTTTTCTCATCGCTCTTCTGAATTACAAGCTATGCAGCAGACAGAATCTGGTGAATCAGCAGCATTCTGTCCATCTCTGCCTTCCTTGACTCGAACACACTCCTGCTAGAGGATGCGGACATGTTCAGCTGCACTTACTCCCTCACCCGTGGATTCTGCCCACCAGGCCAGTAATTGAGTGGGGACTATTTGCCTTTCCTCACAAGTGTAATTATTGTGTTTCCTTGTGAGACCAAGTTATCTCAGTTTAGCGAGAGACAGAACACATTGGATAGATGTTATCTTCTGGCTACGAATAGATGTCCACACTGATTTCATTAGCTTTCTCACCAGCTTTTAAAACAGTGAGACATGGGGAGCTGTGAACTTCTTTGCAATATCTGGTGCAAAACAGATAAGCAGCTTAAATCACTCCTTTCAAGCTGAATGCAGAAGGACATGAAAACCACGCATCATTTCTCATTGAGATTTATCTGCACTGAGGTTTGTAGGCGTCCTCATATTTCCCTTGCTCATCACAGATTCAAAGACTGTGGGGAGCTTCTAAACTGATTTTGTATGCTTTGGTATGTTTTAATTCCAGATTGTAGCCTTTAAAAAAGCTCCTTAAATGTCCCAAAAGGTCTCAGCTTTGATTTGCTTTGTTTGCCTGACAGAATCAGGAGGAGGAAAGCTCCAGCTACATGCAAGAAAAGACACTCGAAGAAATCAATGGATTTCTAATTGCTAATTCTGTGATCACCTCTCTCTGTTGTCTCAAGCGGCTCATCCTCGCCTTTTCAGGTTTGTAAGAAAGAAGCAAATCTTTCCCTATTACCTCCAAGTTGTATTCAATGTATTAATTCAGTGTATTACTCTTTCCTACTACTTTATAGTAGTACTGTTACTGATACACACAGTGTAAATCAAACCTACCCTACTCATCTTCATTATATACAAGACTGAGAAAGGTATAAACGAGTTTGGGTTAAAATCTGACAGCCCAGAACTTCAGAGCAGACTGAAGTATGATTTCTCTTTTATGGGATTGTGCTAGTAGCATTTAAGAAAACCCAAATGATCCTCTCTTTCCCCAAGGGAGACACTAAAAGAGAAAGAAACTCAGAAAGTCAATTTCATTCGAAGACTTGATGTGACAAGTTTAAGCCTCAAATTATTATATTTTCAATGTCCAAATTGCAAATCCATGGGGGGGGGGGGGGGGGGGGGGGGG
>JASSUY010039833.1:0-31691 GCA_032466535.1 Forpus xanthops | reverse complement strand
CACCAAGATACATTCTCAAGCAGTTGCTGTAAAGTATCTTTCAGCAGCAGCAGAGAGAAAAGAAGCAGAAGAGCCTTTTCCAAGTGATTAGAGAACTATCTTTTACAGTTACAGAAATTCACTGTGAAAGGATTATATACTTCATCATATCTTGCCATAATAGTTTCTAACATGTGGCACTTTTAGGCAACTGAGCATAAGGTAGAGCAGCTTAGAAACTCCTCAAAATTATTTTGGGCCTGACTCTCTTTAATTAGGACATCAGGCAAAGCTATCTATTAATCTCACATATATTGATGTATCTTGCTAATAATGATGACAAAATCACCTGGTAGAAATAACTATTTGGGTGAAATCAAGGTTAAGTGATTTAACTGGTCAATGCTATTACATCCGCACAGTATGCTGAGGGAAAGCTAGACAAACAAGGAGAAAACCAGAAGATTTGTTTAATCACAGAATAGTTAGGGTTGGAAAGGACCTTAAGATCATCTAGTTCCAAGCCCCCTGCCATGGGCAGGGACACCTCCCACTAAACCATGCCACCCAAGGCTATGTCCAACCTGGCCTTGAACTTGGCCAGGGATGAAGCATTTGCAACTGCCTTGGGCAACCCATTCCAGTGCCTCACCACCCTTATAGTAAAGAATTTCTTCCTCATATCCAATCTAAATTTCCCTTGTTTAAGTTTGAACCTGTTGCCCCTTGTCCTCTGACTACAGTCCCTAATGAAGAGCCCCTCCCCAGCTGAATGAGTTTACTTTTTTTTTTTCTTTCTTATAAAATAAATTTTATAGCCCAATCTCTCCTTTCCTCTGTGGGGTTTCCCTTAAAAAGGCATGTCTCTCACTTCAGGCAGCAAAACACAACCCAGGCACAGAGATGCTCTGCTCTAACTGGGAAACAAGTTAAACGAACAGAGCACTAGCATGATAAATTAAAGGGAATCCTTATTGCCAGCTAAAAAAACAATGGCTTTATTTATTACCACTGTTTATGACTACATTTTTTTACCACGGCATCTGCACAAAAAGAAAAGGGTTTCATCCACTTACTTGTAAACGATTACCTTTGGAGAATTCATATTTGTGGGACTCAGTGGTTTGGACTCATAGGTTGAAGAAAACAGAAATTAAAAAGAGCTCCAGTGGCATTTCAGATGAGGTTTTCAAAGCGGGACATCTACTGTTTGTGGAAACTACATATGTCCAGTGTGGTAGAAAGATATGAATTGCCTACACGCTCACCGCAGCCTCTCATAGACAAGACAGGAATGCCCAGTGAGTATTGATGCACACGAGTGCACACAAGTTCCTTCACCTGTGGTCACTCACTACCAATGGCACACTTAGACAGGGGCCACTCAGCAAACCAAGACTTACCATGTTCATTCAAAATCCATTCTGAAATCTGGACAGAGGATTCAGAGCCCTGACAGCTACAGACTGGAAAATGTTATCTGATAAACTCAGTTGCTAGGAAAAGATATCTGACATCAGACAAGGTGACCAGCCTCACTCTCTTCAGTTCAAGACAGACTGTGGAGTGGCTATTTTTCTGGAGCAAAGAGAGAATGCAGCCAGCCTACATCTGTCAGAAAACTCCTCACCTACCCTGATTCCTCCTCCTCATGCATCTCATTCTCAGTGATCTAGCTCCTTGCCACATTTCCAGATACAATGCTGTAATACCAACTATTCTGATTTTCTGCCTTCCACAGTGTCTAATCCACATGATAAAATACTAAAAAACATCATCATCACAAGCATGCAAAACATATTCAAGCTGTGACATACAATTGCAGAATACACATGAAATGTGGTTTTACTATTCATATATGGCTAGAATACAAATTCTTTTTCTGGGAGTGGGAAGAAGAAAGGAACAGATTCTTCATACCCACTGCATATTTCTGATTTGCTTCTGATCTGGTGCAAATTCTGAATAATAAATTGGTTCCAGTCACTCAGGGATTTTTTATTAAAAAATTATAAAATCAGACAAAGAGAAAAATACCATTTTCTCTTTGCTTACCTGGAACATCATGGTGAGGAGGTTTCCTATTCAACTGGGTGACCTTTTGGTATGGTTCTTGCAGGAGTCTTTTTGGTTTGGTTTTGGTAAACGAGTAGTCTTCAGTGTTTTTACAGCAGTTGCTATTACAGAAACTATGTCTCTTGCACTTCTTATCTTGGAGGATGGACAAAATAAACAAACTGAAAATAATACTACAATGAACAGTAAATGATGAATGGCTTACAGTACAAAAAACAGTGTAAAAAGGAAGACAAGTTTAAATATAGTTGTGTATGAAAGGGATGAAAATAATACAAGGATGAGAATAAGTAAAATGATAGGCTGGAACATCTGGGAAAGTAAATACAAAGACAAAGAGAACAGTCAATTAATGGAATAGCAAGTCCAAAGTTTCAACAAAATAAATAGTGAATCACACTATGCTTGTGGAGGGACCAACTGCCCATCTCCCATTGACTTCGACAGGAGCTCTGCATGGCCAAGCCCTGACATGTCCAATTTAACTATTGATATTATTTATTTAGAGATAATACTAATTAGTTTAAATTTGTATAAGCCCATGCAATGCTCTGCCTTTAAGTTAATGGGAGCTCTACAAGCTCAGAGCTATAACTAGATCAAAAAGTAAGCATGCTAAATGTTGTTTCTATTTGATTTCATGCAATAAATGGAGAGTAATTGATTAGCTTTAAACTCACTGTGTCTGTGACTTTCTGATACAAGGAAACAAAAGACTAATTAGTCAGCATAGGAATAAGAAGTAACAGCTTTCAGCTTCACCTGTCAACTACTTTGACCGTAAACTGGCAGAACAGCACAAAATAAATTAACACAGCAAGAAACTTACTAAAACATCAGATAATACCACGAGCAATAACAGGATTTGTCAACTATAGGGTTGTATGCAAAGATAAGAGTAGGTAAATTTAATTTTTCATGGCAAAAGATGTTGAGTCAGCAAGGAATTTCCCCCCCAAAAACTCTCTGGAACAATTCTGCATAAAAATTAACTGTAAAAAAAAAGATGTTAGTCACTGCTACATGCGAGCAGTGTCCTGTAGGCCTTCAAAAGGTACAATCAGTTACAGTAATTCCAATATTCACACTACTGTATGGCTTTGTGACTCTGTACAGTAGAGTTGCATGGTTTATTTTTCCCTGTGATGTCTTATTCTCTGTAATTTTGGAAACTTAATGTTTCCTCCTGTTTAAGATTAATAAGCTTTTCTTTCTATCCATTTAGCAGGAACCTAACCACTAAGAAAACAATCATGTTCATCTATATGCCAAAAATGCTGTCTGCACTGCCTTTATTGGAGCACAACTCTGGCAAACGCACTTGCAAAACCAGAAAGGAGTAAAATCTTCCACCTCCTAGAAAATAATTCTTACAATTTCCAGGAGACTAGACTTACTCAGTGCTCACAAACAGCCCTATTGGTAGAATAAGTTTCCATTTGGCCAAATGAGGATTTCAAAAATTTAAGTAGTGATTTTTTCTATTGTCTAGAATAAAGAATTTTGATGTGCCATACATGAACTTTGAGACTCAGTTCACTTGGCGCAGCCTTTTTACCTGTAGGCCTTAATAAGTAAAAGTCTACCTGACTCACTGACAAAGGTTCATCTGCACTTCGATCGTCCGAAGACTTTGGAACTTCCAGTCTGTCGATGAAAGCCTGAAGCTCTTTCCTGAAGGCCTTCATCTGTGCATTGATCCGGTAAAGAAGCTCATGCTCGCGTATTCTGCTGCCATCATCTTCCTCATCCATCAGTCCAAAGAGGTCCCCATTAGCTACATAAATTCTCGCCTCCGTTATGATGGTACTTGTGTCAGAAATTAAACGATCTATTGTCTTGCCCAGCCGCTCAGCCTCAGAGCGAATGTCCTTCATCTGCTGCCTATCAGTGAAGTTTTTTTGCCACCCAGATGCTGTTGGATAAAAAGACCTCGTGGGTGTCAGGCAGCGAATGTTGCGTACCTCTTCAGAGTCACTTTCCCCACCAATGGGGCCTTCCCTTTTGCGGTGAGGGGGGCGGGAATCATCATCACTCTCTTTTTTTCCTGCATCACTTTCTGCATCACTGTCTCTGGGACTGCCACGGATCCCAAGATGGGAGGCCAAATCATAGCGCTGCATGTTGGACATTAAGACTCTGTTCTCATACTGGAGTTGCATGACTTTGCCGCTTAGCTCATTGATCTGCATTCTTGCGGCTTTTAGCTCCTCCTGTAATGCTTCAGTCTTGGCATTATCATGGTGCCTAGAGCTCTCATGGGCCCCAGACTTGTACTTGTATTTGTTCAGCTCAGCTGTTATGCGCTTGTTTTGTTCTTCCAAATCAGCTACATTTCTCCTCAGCAATTCTGTTTCATCTTCTACTAGTTGCAAATGCTGTCTTAATTCTGACAGGGATTCACTCTGCTCTCCCAGGAGTGGGTTAGAGGTCCCTGAGAAATCATCTCCTCTTAAATCATCAAGCTCTGCTTTCAGTCCTCTATTTTCTACTTCTAGTTCAACTATTTTCCTCCCAAGAATGTTAGCTTCCTCCTCCACAAGTCTCAATCGAAGCTTGAGTTCAGCTTCTCTTGTGGTAGGTGGCCCACCTGCTTCACCTTTTGGCAAGGGACTGTCCAAATCCCCATAAAATGATCTATATTTTTGCAGCTCATGTTCAAATCTGTCTTTTTCTTTATCAATTTTAGCCATTTTTTTCCTCATCAAGGCTGCTTCTTCTTTGACAAACTGTAACTGGCATTTCAAGTCTTCATTGTCCTCCTTTTAAAAAAGAAAAGGTAGTATTTGAAGAAACTTGATATAAAACAGGAGACCTCCAGTGGATGTTCTCAAGTTACAAGATTAACAATCACAGGTACTTAGCTTGAGATATTAAGAGATTTTTGTGCAATCATTTTTTTTATTGATCACGAAATTCAAGAGAATAAAATATTCAAATTTAAAAGACAGGAAAAGACTATTTTTGCTTGTGACTACATTCCACACAGTGCCCAGAAAATACAGGGTGGTGGGCAGCACATGCAGGGGGCAAGGACAGGATGCGCTTGTAAAAGATCCCTATATTTTCTAGGCTTGCAGCACTGTACTAGACTTCACAGTGTTCAAAAGTCCTGAAGTCAGCACACAAATGGCCTATGACATTGTTTCGCCAGTGCTCCCATTTACATATTTTGCATAAAAAAATTAATTCATGAAACTTGGAGGCTTCTGTTGCAGCACCAGTGGATAAATCATTTTGCTGAGGTGAGGAGCTCCAGAGAGGAGCCTTCAACACCAGAGCAAAAGGAAACGCAAGTGTGTAGGGTGCTGGTGTCCTCAGCATAAGGACATGGAACTGTTGGAGCAAGTTCAGAGGAGGCCACAAGGATGATAAAGGGGCTCAAGCACCTCCTGTATGAACACAGCCAGAGAAAGTTGGGGCTGTTCAGCCTAGAGAAGAGAAGGCTGCATGGAGACCTCATAGCAGACTTCTAGCATCTGAAAGGGGCCTATAAGGATGCTGGGGATGGACTCTTCCTTAGGAACTGTAGTAATGGGTAATGTAGTAGGGGTAATGGGCTCGAATTTGAACAGGGGAAGTTTAAGTTAGATATAAGGAAGGAGTTCGTTACTATGAAGGTGATGAGGCACTGGAACGGGTTGTCCAAGCAAGTTGTGAATGCTCCACCCCAGGTGGTGTTCAAGGCCAGGTTAGACATAGCCTTGTGTGGCATGGTTTAGTGTGAGGTGTCCCTGCCCATAGCAGGGGGACTGGAATCAGATTATCTTAAGGTCCTTTCCAGCCCTAACTATTCTATGATTCTATGATTAGCTGGCCCTTGACATAGTGTTGTCGACTGTACATTTGGGCTAAGCTCTCAACTTCACCATATACAAAGAGTAAAACAAACAAGCAAGCAAAATGCAAATCTACAAATCATGTGTATAATTTCCATAGTGTCCCTGAAGCCTCCACACAACATACCTCTGTTGGTGTCTGCTGTGACTTCTTTTCTGATTTTGGTAGGTCTTTGCTCCCTCTTCTTTTGAGTGATTGCTGCAACAGCAACAAAACGGGATGTACTAAATATTTCACTAAAGAAGCATATAATTCATATTTCATTAATTTTAAAACACAGCAAGTCAAATGCACATATGAAGGAATTAATTTCTTGCAATCCTAGAAATACCAAATACAGAGGGGAGACACAGCTGTCCCCAAATGACACAGTAATGTTACACAACTAAAGTATTTATTTAATCAATCTGCCACTTTTTTAATTCAACACATTTTAAGGCTAGTGCATAATGAATGTTTAATACATAACAAGATAAGTAAGGTAACTTACAGGTGTGAAAGCTGAGGCAAGCAGTGAAATGCAGCTTTATCACTTGACATCAACATTATCGGGGACAATGCACTTAGAGATGTGTCTAGCCAGACATGTAGCCTTAGCCTTTGTGACAGGCAAGTTTCATAAAATAGGGTCACTGAGATCCC
The DNA here is from genome assembly GCA_032466535.1 of Forpus xanthops. Classification (NCBI taxonomy): domain Eukaryota; kingdom Metazoa; phylum Chordata; class Aves; order Psittaciformes; family Psittacidae; genus Forpus; species Forpus xanthops. The sequence goes on along the minus strand of JASSUY010039833.1, from coordinate 25,154 downwards.
ATTGAGTGTACATTTATAAGTACACCTTTCTCTGCGTCCACCACAGGCTTCAACCTTGCAGTCATACCTCTTTAGGTATACACTGTAAACAAACCCTGTGCAAACTCACACATAGACCTGATCACTAGGTTTGTTTTTTTGTTGGAAAGTTCATTAGTGGGCAAGTGCTAGCAGGGGAAACCAACTGCAACCATCCTCTGTCAATGCTCAATACAGATCACCAAGAAAACAGCAGGGGAGAGAAAAGTGAGAAAATATGTTAATACATTGCATCCCACTTGCAGTTGTTCCCAATTTTTATGTTCCTCAGGTAAAATGTAGGCCCCGAGGCAGGGCAGTGATACAACCAACAGCATTTCTATCTGAGACTATTCTCTGGTAGAAAGATCCTTTGTGCAGCTGAAAAACATGCATTTCCTTGCATAAGCCAGGGCAGGCTCCAGCTGTACCTAAAAGCAATTCGGTTCCATACAGTGGGAACTAAAATGTGTTCATAACCCTCAAGAAACAAAGTACAGTGGGTAGGTATGTTGTACAAAACAATCCTGTGCACTATTTGCCTGCCGATACCATTTGTTCTTCTGCAGATCATCATCATAACAAATGAAGTTTGTGGACTGCTTGTTCCAAAGGAAAATCAATGACATGGAAATGACTCACTATAAATCTGAGCAACCGCAAGAGATCATTTCTCACAAGGCTTTTTGCTCAAATTTACTATGCAGTTATACAGAAATTAAGAACAAAAAACTCAGATTCCAGAATCAGAACCAAAATTCACAAATGGGTCCACCAAGAATCAGAATTAAAATTTGTATATCTCTTGCAAAAGCACTGAATGCTCTCAATAGACAAAACAATAAAACCATTCAAAAATCATTAGCTGTGATAGCTACATAGCTGTGAATCACAGACTTCTAAAGGAATCCAGAAAAGACACAAAAAAATAGTTAAATTAACTTCACTTTTTCCCTTTAAATATAAAACCAACAATTTTGGGATCCAGTCTACAAACAAAATTATTGTTCAGGGTCTCGAGAGTTTTTTGTTGTTTTTCTTTTTGAATTGGCAAATTTGTAAAGAGTTAAACTTTCAGAAGAGCAGCCTCCTCCTTTAATCATACCACTATGTATTATCAGTTTGGAAAAAACCCTTTCAAATTAGCTAGCTCTGCAAAATTCTCCAGATTTTTGCCAATATCACCCACCCATTGATAAAACAAATAAGGGATAGTTAGACTATATTTTGACCTGATCATGTAAATGCCTTCTATTCACCCTGAAGAGCTCAGCATCTCCAGATTTAAGGAGGCTCTGAAATGCTGAGCTACAACTTCTTGAGTATCCTACAACTTTTCAGAAGGTAAGAGATACATGAAAAAGTTTCCATGACAACAAAAAAAAACACAACAGAAAAACAAACAAATAAAACATGGCAGGGGTGTTGGAACTAGATGATCTTAAGGTCCTTTCCAACCCTAACTATTCTAGGACTCTATTCTATGAAAACAAAACAAAACCAAAAACCATCAAACCCCCCTCTCCAAAAGCCAAATCAACACACATCCCTCTCCCCTAAATAAAACACACCAAAAAAAAAAAACCAAACAGGCCTACACAGAGCAAAAGTATTTTCTAGGTTAGACATAAAGTGAAAAATCTGTTATTATCCTTTCTCTCCATATTTTTTCTGCTTCTTTTTCTAGTCAGGATAGCGACATTTTAATTACAATAGCTGTGGCTGTGTAATGACTAGGCACTTCTTTGTAGCCTGTTCTGATGGAATTACAACAAACTATCCATGAAGCTTGTACTATTCACCAATGAAATGATGGTGTTTAGCAACAGAATTTTGTAGCAGAAGGCAATGAAGTATGTGCAGGATGATTTGGGTACGCAGATTAGGCCTAGCTGGAACTAGTATGGTCTCTTTTCCTGTGAAAACCATCATGAGACAATTTCTGATCACGAGAGGTTAAGATCTCTCCTGTACAGATGACACCTGCAAAGCCACCGTGCCCCATAACATCACGTTAAGGCACTGAGGCAACACTCATACTGAACAAAGAATGTCACATATCAAGCAAGATATCCCACTGTACATAAACTTCTGAGAGTTTTTTTCAGAGGTACATTTCACAATTTACAGTGGCAACCTTTAATATCATTTCTCTCAAGACTTGCACTACTCCACTCTTCCAATCCAATTTTTAACATGAAACAATATACTGCTGCTAATGAAAAGAAATTCATCACAGCAAAACTGAAAAAACCAAAACAAAACCAAAAAAAACCAAACCAAACAAACAAAAAAACACCATCCAAATAAACATATGACAAAATCAAAACTGGGAACCCAGACTCCTGCAAGTGCTTGCTTTGACATACTAACAAATGTTAGACAGGGCGAATAAATAATTCATCCATCTTCATGTACAAAAACTGTTTGTGCAAAAATGTTTGTGTTAGATCACATTTTAATATAATTCACCACTTGCTAATCCTTTTCCCATGTAACAGTGTGCCACAAAGCACACTGTAGTGCCATTAAAAGACACCCTTGCTGTTTTCTCAGCCGTAGCAAAAAAATCTGCCCCTCGTATTCCAGAATTGCTTTGAAATTTTGTTGTGAAGGAGAATTTGGGAGCTCAGATAGTTTTTTTTCCATATAATTTTAAAGCATCACACTGAGTTCACTCAATTATTGAGTTAAAAAGACAACGGTAAAGTAAGAAACACAAAAGTGCTTTTGCACTATCTGATCTGTAATATTTACCAGACAGTGCTAGTGTTAATAAGCTTGAATTAATTTACCCATCTGAAGAAGAAAAGAATAAACAAAAAATGCATATAATACTGTTTCTACAATGGAGACTTTGCTAAACTGCTCAAGTACTAATGAAGTATTTCAACAGCACTGGGTATAGTAAGACTAGCAACTGGGGCATGTATCATTATATTGTATACTCTATCTCTGAAAGACAAGGAGGTAAATTTGGGTTTAACCTGACTATGCTAGCATTCACTGGAGCCAGCACACATAGGGCTATGTCAGTGTCCTGGCAATGTGGAGAAGTTTCCATAGTTTAGAGAAGACCACAGATAATATTCGTATTAGAGTCACACCAGAGCACATGCAGCAGGCAATTCTGTTGCAATGTTCAGCAGCATCAATTCTCCACTGACCTTCACTGGAGTTTATCCAATGTCTTGCTGGTGCTGCTAAGCACTTCCCAAGACCAGATGGTATAATCCTTCTCTTGCCAGATCTAAACTGCAAGCCAAATGTGCAGTCCTGTGATGATCAGTGACTCCCAGGTGCAAAGAAGACCTGAAATCTACTCTGAGAGTAACACAATGCTGCAATAATAGCATCACACTTCACTGAGTAGGAAAGTTGTAAAATGAAATCAAACTTTTGCTACCTAGTCCTAAATGTCAATAAATCACTCAGCAATTCATAAAGAAGCCCTATGCAAAATATACTAAGATTTTTCAAGATGCTTAGGTTTGATTATGTCAAGCCTGAACTGGAGGTATATAATTTACAAAATCAATGTTAGCAACCACAGGAGGAATTCCTGACACATAAAGAGATTTGTGGGTGCACAAAGCCCTCCTAAACAGCCTTTACGCCTCCTCACAGAGCAGGCTAAGGAAAAGGCTTCTTGCATCTCCACAGCTGCAAACAAACCTTCTCATCTGCACACAACTGTACGGTACATGGTCATGGTTAGCTGCCTTCCAACTGCTGTGACAGGTCTGGAGAATTTCCAAAAACCAGAGCAAACCTAACATCATCTTTACAGTCTTGAAAAGATGCTGAATATTGAACAGCTTTTGAGCTGCACACGCTTGCCACTGTCTGGCACAGAGTGACTATGACCAGAATGGAAATATGCCCTAAGACTCTCACTGCATTTTCCCTTCAGTCAGTACAGTTGGGTAGCTCACAAGGCTGGATCACAACAGACACAAAATATTTCTTAATTTACTGCCACTGACTCTAATTCAATGTATAAGAAAATGTAGTAAAAAACCAAATGGATACTATCCATGTTGACAAATTAAAAATTAATATTCTCCTAAAAAATAATTTTAAAATGTCATTTTTAAAATGTCTCCTTTATTCTGCAAGTCTACCAGTGCAATTTGCCAGCAACCAGCTTGAGACACTGGCTTTGTCTGTTACTGGCACAAGGCCATAGAATGATACAAGCCTTTACCCCTTTCACCTCTCTTCTAGAGCAGGCCCGGTCCTGAGTATTTCAGTATTCCACTTGCTTGCAAAATTAAGGCAGGAAAAAAAGCAGTGGATAAGTGAAACGCAAAGAAGCACAACACCATGTCCGTGAAGCAAACACTAAGTATATCCCTACTAGCTCTAGCAATGCTCACTTCATATTAAAACTGGTATATTTGAAAATTATACAAAAAGAATCTTTACTACTTCACCATGGAGAGAAAAATAGTTCTTACATAACCTTTTGAATGTCCTTCAAAGGAGCTGCCCTCCAATATTTGTGTTGTTTCACTTGCATTCATTAAGGAGTTATTTCAGTTAGCGTTTTCAGATCCTTTACATTATTTATTTGACAAAAAAAATAAAAAATAAGAAAAAAGTTACACAACATTTTCACTTAACCTAGAGAAACCTTTTGCATTTTGAACCAAAAGCACATTGCTAGAGTAAATGATGATAACTCTGTGGTATAACTAGGTAAAAGCATTCTTCGTAATGCATAAAATGAAGTAGCACATTCTTGTTTCCTTCTTTTTCTTATTTGTATAAAAGGATAATCTTGAGCAGTGGAAGATGAAAGCTGCCTTTTCAAAGCTCTCCATATGATCTGGTCAGATATCTGGCTAAACTGATACTTTGCTTACTGTGATTACAGTTCTTCATCCACCAGGATATCATAAAATAGTGGAAGCAACTCTGAAGAGGAAGATAGTCTTCTGACATTTGAACTTTTCAAAAGATTAAAGAGTCAAATATGTTTAGTTCCCCAGCACTATCTAACTACTCATTATGGATACAGAAATCACAGTCAGTTTACACTCAGCTCCCTAATCCTAAAATTCAAAAGCACATCTCAAAACACTGTGAATATCTTGGAATGAAAGTGCAGTATGTTTTGTTGCTAGTCGTGCTAACTCATCCTATTTCTTAGGTAGCTGTTTATTTGTCAGCTCAGCTATTTGTCTTTTCTGGGGAGAAGAGAGTCAGTCTTTTTGCCTGGGTTTGCACAATGCCTAGTACAAAGCATTGTCCCAGACTTTATCTGGGATTGCCAATATGACAAACACTATGTCAACATAGTTTAAAATACCACCACGTAACAATAGCAATAATCACAGTCACAGACATAGATATGGCAATTATGAATCAAATACATAAAAGATTTGGCCAAATCTAAAAAGAGTTTTCTTTTGCACACATTACCACATGTAGCGTTTTTAGCCTTCGTAGATCTCAGAACACATTCCAAATAAATTTTTAGGAGAACAGGAAAGTTCAAGCAATCAGATTAGGTTCACTGCCTTGATTACAAAAATGTGAGTATATAAACCAAAGAGTATTTGCCATATCCCAACGACAACAAACAAAAGGTTATTCTGAAAAGACTAATGGAAAGGATGATTCTGCACATGGTGTGTACCTCTATACTGCTCAAAATGTGTACAGAAGCCAGTTCTGCAAAGTTGCAAGCTGATCACACATGTACATTTACTTTCAATCTCATTTCATACTGAATAGTTGTATTAAATGCTCAGAGAGCTCTCACAGAACTCAAATTATTGAAAACAGAGGATAAGACTCCACAGTGCTCTGAAGCTATACCAGTGATGCTGCCACAAATCAAATCTAACTTTAAATTTTATTGAGCAGCTCACGTAAAAAAGGTTCTCTGGAAAAATAAACCATGGAGGCTAGAAGCTAAAACAGAAGACATTTTAGCAGTTGGGACATTCTCATACCTGCCTTTCTCACTCTGGTACCAGTCTGTTCTACCACAAGCCTGCATCCAATCCTTTTCCAGGTATTTCAACCATGCAAAGATGGAGATGACGGGAAGGAGAATATTGCAGTGCTCTCTGAAGCAGTGTCACTGACTACAAAAGGCTCAGAAGACCTGTGACTGATCCCTATGCCTCTTCCTCCTAAAAGATGATTCTTCCCCTTTAATTAAGCATGCTCAGGCTCTTAAGGGAAATGCTATGCCCAGCAAGGCTCTTAGGCTGACTTAAAACCTTCACATAGAGATTGACTTAGAGACTGTTATTTAAATGCTTCCTTAGCTATAAATGTGAAAATCTCATTCTGAAATGAAGTTTGACAGTCTTCAGCTCATTATAAATATTTGATCAATGGGATGCATTTTTAACTAGCTATTATGAACAAATACCATAAATGTCAAGAACCAGCAAATCACCTGCAAATTCATGCAGCAGCAGTGCTAACAGGGTTACACAAGAATCAATTCTTGTGCGATTGATTATTTTTTTGCTGCTGCCTGGAAAAAAAACAAAATAATATTGGTTAAAGATGGCAAACAGAATAAAGGTTGGAGAAATGTTAAATATTGAAAAGGACAGTCACTGTTACGAACCTTGGTGCAATCAAATATCTGGTTTAATCTGACTAAATACAAAGATACCCATGTAAGAACAAGGAGTGAAAGCTATGCTAAGACAATAGGAAAACTGCCCAGAGAATAAAGATCTTTTGAAAAGCCACATCTCTGAAGAAGTCTATAGGGTCATATAGGATAATCAGCTGAAATAATGTGCAAGGATAATTTTGCGACCAAAAGGCTTACTTCTGTCCTAGGATATAGATATCAAAACTAAGGTTCACCATGCAATAGCTAGAAGGGGATGCACTTCTATACAGTCAAACCACCCTCAGACAAGCGGAATGCATCACTTCAAAGGTGTTCCTATCTTTCTCCTTTGAGGGAGGTCAAATTCCTAACTTAGGATAAATGCTTCATTTTCAGACAGCTAAGAGATATCAACCCTAAGCATGCAGATATTTTAAAAAAGCAAAGAAGCAAGCAAAAAAAAGCCAACAAAAGCAACCAACCAAACAAAAACATTGATGGTGGACTCTTCAGTTCAGTGTGGTTGTAAGAACATATCTTTCCTGGCTGGTCACTAACTTTCAGCGAATTCACATGAGAAGGGAATTACAAATTTTTAACTGCTCCTGGATTAGTTCAGGAACGGTTGTGGTACACTGGTCTCAGCTGTCAATCTTTAACACAGAGCAGCACCGTTTTCTGAAAAGCAGGCATCAGTTTAAATAAAACAGCTGGGCATTATTCAGGAGGCCAGACTGACCGTATTATACAGTTCTGGCTTTGTAATTTCCGAACGCGTGAAACCTGACCAAACTTTGGGAACTTGGTAACAATATTCCTAGAAGCACACCAGAAGGAAAATGAACCTTTGAGGGTATCTAGATGCACCTTCAAGCCAATGTTCCAGATCAAAACTCTTTCTGTGGCATGGTTACCAATGCTTCTAATCAATTATTTTATCACAGATTTAAAATGCTAGCATCTGTAAAAATTAAAATAATTCAACCAAGCTCATAATATAAAACATTCCTGTTAATTAGGTCATCTGGATGTCACCATCAGTCACGTTTTACAGGGATGTAGAAGCCTCCCATTACAGGGATGGAAATAGATGTATAGCAAACACCTTCTAAGTGCAAGTACTCATTTATGACCCAAGTAAAAAGCTTGCTTGTTATCCTAACCTGGATTCATTGCTGAGATAGCCAAAATCAATTAACACAATCATACAACTAAAATCAGACAAAGCAGAACAGAACTGATACCCACAGGTCTCATTCCATGTATCTGGATATATGCTGTTGTTAATAGTAGCAATGGGGAAAAAAAAATAAAGCACATGTCAAAATATCTCAGAAGAAACAAACACTTCAGAAAAGTACACCTGCACACCTAAAAAGTTATTCCACTGCCCTTTCCTTCAAAATCAGAAATGCAGTGCTTGGAACTCCTAACTGTGGAATGTTACTGAAATCTGAATCTGTTAAAATGCCAGTTTAAGATTATGAGATAGACCTGAAGCCTGCAGTGCACACATGCACTGAAAAGCGACAAAGCTATGTTAATTTTCCTTTCAATTTGAAACAAGCTCAGCTTAGACTTGCATCAGCACATTGCAGATGCTTTGTTTTCCCAGGTGTTTCTTTGAAGGGACAGGTGCATCTAAGTAATGGACTGAACACAGTGCTGTAAGGACTGAAATCACGTATTACTATTATTCATCAAAACCTTGGTGAGACTTCCAGGAAGATTATGACATCTCGTGTATATTGATTTCATATGAAAACATACGTCTGGTTCAGCACCTAGAAAATGTCTCTGTTCTGCCTTCATAAAGCCTTCTAGAAGACAGAAAGCAATTTTGCAAATTCATCTGGATTTCCTCTAAATCTAGAGAACCCTGGACTCCCTTTAAATTCCTATTCATGTTTTTGTCCCCACACAAAGGGATCAAATTTGTCTTCTATCTTGCAATCTCTTCTTTTAAGAAACTAAGCAAATTATACAGTGTCTTACAAAAATAAATCCAGAGACCTGCCAAAAATGACAAAATGGACACAAATAAAATGATTGAATTTTAAAAGCAATATTATTAAAAAAAAAACCAAACAAAAACCAAACAAAAACCAAACTTAATCAAAACAACAAAAGAACTAGCGTGAATTATGCACTGTCTATGGATACAACTGTGAAAGGTAGCATGACAAATGTCAAGAAGCCAACTAAACCAGGGAAGTCATTTTTATACTTTTAAGCTACCTGGAAACTTTTTCTTTCATTAGAGCAACCAGCTTGGTACCTCTATGACTAAGTTATGTATATGGACAATTGAACATCCATTTAGGTAAAAAAATATTGAAACTGGGAAGTGCAAAATGAAAAATTGTCTTCTGATATTGAGGACCATTACAGAGCCCTAAAAACTTGCCTTTTCCTAGAAAATAAGTAAACTTCTCCAGCTCACAAACAGCAGAATGCCAACAATTAGGAGATGACTGAATATAAACTAAGCAATACTGGGTTTCCAAAACTTTCATCCATTTATTAACATGCTATCGTACTTTGAGGACTTTAGCAAAGTCAGTAGCAATGTCACCTACTTTGGAAATGAGATATAAAAGGTCTTCTTTCTCCTTTAAATATCAAGGAACTCATACCCTAAAGACATCACAACAGACATACATCTTTTCCGGTCTGTCTCACTATGAATTCATGCTCACAAACCATTTTCTCTCGCAACCAGTTACTATCCACAGTTACCATACTGTCCATTACTCACACACACAACCTGGCCTGCCAGTTGTGTTGGCTTTGTCCCTGCTGTCAATTGCCCCTTGCCAGTCATTCTCAGCAGTAGGAAATCATACAGCAACAATGGACTGGACTTGCTGTCTGTGTTTCATTTGACATCTCATCTGGCTCCATACCAAGTCAGAGACCCCTTTGCCTAGTTTTGACACCAGTAAACAGTCAGGGACTGTTCTCAGGACACCGACTGACATGCCACAATTCAGTTTCCTTTCAGCTACAGTGACAATACAGCTAAACTTCCCTATAGCTTCCTTCCAAACAAGCAGGACCACATCCAAACTGTCAGTCAGGAATAAGCCTTGACCAAGGCTAGACCTCAAGTCATGCCCAAGCACTGAAACAGTGGTAACTGATTCAGGCCCAAACCATGCCCAAGCACTGAAACAGTGGTAACTGATTCAGGCCCAAACCATCCAAGGGATGTGCCAGCAATCTCCTGTCAGTGTGTGGACCCTTCCTTAGCCTGATTTACTTCACAATTACAGTTTTTGACTAAAGGAAACAATTATGTAGAAATAACTTTAAGAATAACCCAAGCAAAAAAAGGGTCCCAGGTGCTGACTCGTGTCCTTTCTCTAAAACATAGTTTCTGAGTCTGGAGCTTGGTTCTTATTCTGTGCCATTGCTCTAGTTAGGTTTGGGTTTTTTTTAAGGTGGTCATTATTTTTATTTTTCCTTTAGAATGGAGTTTATTGTAATAAGACTTTGATTTTACTTGAAGACTGTACATAGTATCAGTAACAACTTTTCACAAGAGAACTTGCAAATCTAAGGCTACTGATACCCATCACAGAAAGGAAAGAAAACAAGGTAACATTGTACCACAAGGAACTCCCATGCCCCCATCAAACCAGAATAGCAGCATTATGTCTACAGATTCAAAAGAATTGATCAAAACTTATTCTGTGATGACTAAACTCTTTTATGTTTCAAACATATTCCTGATACACTCTTTTTCACTCCAGTTGCCACTCGTTCTTTAGTTACTTTCCCATTAGCAAGCAATCCTGCCACTCATTTTACACATCCTTCCAAATTTTAAGACATTTCAGTTGGAATCAGCAAAGCAGCACAGCAGTTTCAATGACTCTTTGGAAAAAAAATAAAGTCTTCTATGCACCTTTACTCACAAAACTTTCTCATAAAAAGATATTTATGGATATTTCGTCTTTGGCCATCATTCACTGTTTGTTACGTATGTTTTGGAGTTATATTATTACTGACCATCGGGCTGTTTATTTTCAGTTTTGACAAACTTTCTTGAAGCAAATGGCTCATGTGAATTGCTGATGGCTGACATAATTAAAAATGCAATTTTATGAGGTTTAAGTGTAAACTGCTTCTCAAAGGCATATAATTTGTTCTTATTTACAGCACGACATTTTCAGAGAATTAATGCAACAGATTTTGTGAGAGATTAATTTCTTACTCCATCATAGTTCTCATATTCAAAGCAGTAAACTGAAACAAACACTGTTTATCCTGCTCACTGTGAAATCACAGTGTGCTCTGAGCAAAGATGTCAGAATCACACCCTCACAGATTATGAATAGCATCCCTGCTGAGCACTGTTTTTAAAGGAACAAAATATTTGGGCAGGATAGTGAAGGTAACAATTTCACACAAGCAAGTCTGTCAGAAGTTACTGGGGGTTCTGCATCTCCAGGCATGCAGTGCTTAGAGAATCACTGAGCTGTGCTTGGAGACAGATGACTGGTTTGCTTTTTCTTGTATAAACTCAGGCAGAGGCTTGTTTCTCATCTCTTTTTTAAAAAAGCCTCCTTATCATCCTGTTGTTCTTTACACCAAAGAAAACTGAATTTTCATGAGGCAACAAGCTGAGCTTCCAGATCATGCAAACCCTCTGCTTAACTGTGCTTTTAGCAGAAATGTTGCTGATATGACTTGGTATTTGGGTTCTCCAAAGGATACAGTAAAGCACTAGGCTCGTGAGAAACCTGTTAAATCCTTCCCTGCTGCCATCTGGTGCCAGGAGCAAGTAAATTACTGCAACTCTTTGAAGAGTATCACTTACTACACTAATCCTGTGAAGTCGATCAGCTCTATCAGCAGGTGTACTAGCATCTCATCTCTCTGTCTTGTATCTACTCCCTCCATTACACACTGTTTGAAATGAGGCTCAAAACCTGAAGATAAATTAAAACATAAAGTACAATTATCAAATGCTTGGGGGACAGTATGATGGAGGAGACTAACTTTCCCTTTCAAAGCAGCACAACCAAGCATCCATCTCCAGCAATTTGTATGCATACAGCATGGGCAACAAACAGAAACTAGAAATCCACGACTATTCACATAGCTATAGCCTTGCTGGGATCACAGAGACATGACAAGATAGTTGAGGCTAAGCTTTAGAACCAGAAACCTTTTCTCCAGTGCTCACAGTGATGTAGTTGTCATTTGCTATCACAGAGTAATTCTCCACTGCACTCAGTCCAGATGCAAAAGTTAAGAGCTACAGCTTGGAAACAAGGAAAGTTAACAGAACAAACTAAGGAAGATGCCAGATTTGTATGTGGGGGTGGAAGAATCAGGAGGAAAGGACAAATTTTGCAAAAGAGAGAAGCTGTAACTAGGAAATGAGGATAATATATTTGGAGTAGAATAAGAGAAAAATTTACTGGAAAATACTTGAAATCCAGGGAGAAGACTGAACACTCATAAAGAGCTGGATGGATGCAGGAAAGGAGACAGTGGGAGAGAGAAGGGCAAGACTGGAATGTAGGAACCAAAAGGCAGAAAAACAGCCACTACTGTAAAATACCCTGGGGGAAAAAAAAGGACATAAAAACCAGACACAGGATGAAGCCCAAGAGAACCCAAGACTGATCTATAGAAGAAAGACTGGAAATAAGTGCTTGTGGTTAAATGGCAGAAGGAGCTCAGAGAGAGAAAAGACTGTAAGAAAGGAGACCCTGGATTTTTACCAGAGAGACACAGTGGACAAGCTGATACTGGTGATCAAGGGAACCAGGATGGGATCATTCCTTACCGGTTCTTTTCACAGCTCTTTATTTTTTTGTTTTGGAGAGGGGTGTTTTGGGGGTTTGTCGGGGTTTTTTACAGCAGCTTTTGGTATGAAATTTCCAGCTACTCTCCTTATTTCTGTGCAGCCTGAGCACTCGGAGATATAAAGACAGCAAACCTGTGCATAAATAGAGCAGGAAGAAGTGGCAAGAGTAAGCAGAAAAGTGTAATTACTTTCCTGTGGTCCCACAGCAGGTTTGCACCAAAATGAGGAATAGAACTCAGATTCCTCCTCCCAGCTCCAGTGCTCAGTTCCCCAGACCCTGCTGCCTTCTTCCATTTCTATGCAGCATATAAAACAGACTGACTAACAACACAGGCACCACTCCAGCAGAACACATACCCATGTAGGGAAGCATAAACTCATCTGCCTGCAGTGCGAACTGAAGGGACAAAACACATTTCTGATTCATGTTCCATGTAGCCACAGTTGTCACAAGCTCTGTGTCTGAGCTAATAACTTAAGCGTAGAAGAAGAAAATGGTAGATTGACAATATCACCCTAATATGCCTGGAAGAACTGAGCTGTCTTTCATCCACCCAGGTTACAGCTCTAACAGAGCAATCTATTTCTCTCTAGAAAGACACGTCTCTGAAAAGCAGGATGCCTCTTGCAATTACATATCCACATTGTAGTGAGGATTTGTAAAGCCCAAGGTCTGGTACATCCGTCATATTTTCCCCCTACTTCATTTGTCTCACAATAAACCATCTAAAGTATGGCTGATGGGGCATTTCCTACATAGTTAGAGGAAATTAATAAATCCCTAGTTCATACTATGATCATAAAGTTCTACGAGAGAGGTAGCTAGGCTTTAACAAGTGGTTATCAACAAAGTAATGAACTTTAATTAATATTAATTAATTTACAACCCACTTATTTTTTTATACCTGAAAAAGAAATATTTCTAGCTACATTGACTTCTCCTTCTTCTAGGGAACATTTCACAGGACCACAGAATCATTAGGGTTGGAAGGGACCTCTGGAGATCACCTAGTCCAACCCTCCTGCCAAGGCAGGGCCACTTAGAGCAGGTTACACAGGAATGCATCCAGGTGGGTTTCTCTACTTCATTTTCAGCTTCACAAAAAGCATTCCAATTAATAATAACAAATAATAAAGAGGAAATCAACAGCAGTTGCTATAAATGAATTCTGAGAACTGGTAATGCAGATTAAAAAACTTGTGTTTCTGTGCAGACGAATACAGGAATAACAGTAACTGAAATAGCTCAGGTTGGGTGACTGAAAAGTAACTTATGGAAATGTATGCTTTGCTGGAACACCTTCCAAATCCTGTATGCTTGCAAACTTCTGCTACCATCCACAACTTCTAGTTGCCATGGAATATATCATAAATGTTTTTTCCAAAAGCTCCAAATAAGAAAGCAAACATCAACTGTATCTCTGTTAATGGACCAATACAGTCACAAGTCTATATTCACCCAAATGTTCACTGGAGAACTCTAGATTTATCTCTATAGAAACACATCTGCTAACATTTATCCTTCACATAACTTTTCAGTCAAGTCCACCATGTTTTTTAGAACAATAAAGAATCTACACAGAGAACCTTGGCTTTGGTTCTGCTCTAGAGACTGCCTAACAAAAAATACTTCAACATTTTCTACTAGGTCCTTTAACCATTCTCTGCTATCTTACATTGTGCAGTATAAAAGGAGATGAAATTTCTCATGGCAGTTACACATAAGTAGGTTTTAAGAAGAATTGGAAGGTTTTTTGTTTTAGCAGTACATTTGATGACACAAAAAATACAGAACTCAGCCATTATGCACTCTTATGAGCACTGTTATGCTGTGAAACAAAAATGTTTCATTATCTTTGGAGATTAACTCTCATTAATTCTAAGCTCAATAAAGTGAAGATCACAATCCAGACAAAAGGTCTTGACTCTGTATTTTCACATGTGCTGAAGAGAGAACTTCCTTATGCAGGAGGTTCCATTGGTTATAATGGCTGTAGGCTGTACTGAAATAAGAGTTGTAAGCCCATGAAAATAGAAGAAATAACTCACAAGCAAACAGAAAATCAACATTATGACTATCTGAAAATTATACTTAAGATGTGCTAACCCTTCAATTGTCAGAGAAGAAGAAAAAGCATTTGTCACAGAAAAATTCTAATGAATTTCAGATTGCTTTAAGTCAATTTTATTGGGTTACTTTTTCCCAGATTCTTCATTTCAAATCTGTAAGAATTAGTATTCTTCAGCAGCATTCTTCCCTTAGTCCCCCAAGTCACATCATGCTTGCAAAATGCATAATAATTTGGCTTCACTTCAAACTTGAGTTTTTCTGACTTGCACCTCCTCAACCATCCTCCAGCATCCTCCATACTGTGCTGAAAGTCCTAGCCTGAAAAGCAGCTTTCTGCTAGAAGGGACTCAGCAGCACATTTGGAACACATAAATGAAAACTCCTGCCTAGTTATCATAATGCACGTGAAGACTGGGCATGGCAGCCCTCTCTAGCTCAGTATAAGGATGCACTTCTGACTCTTTGTTCACTCCACTTCTACTGTGGTGTAAAGTCTTACTGCGTTTTTCCATTCTAGCTCAGTGCCCTATTCTATCACAGTAGTAATTTTCCGTTTCAGTTTCATTAAATTGGGTAGAAGTGCCCCTAGCTTAAACACGACAATCTCTTCTGGAGTCTCCAGTATTCTTCCATGGATATCAAGAGCAAAACCAGAAAGACGCGGACACATTAGCCAAAGAAGTGGAAAGCTGTACAAATGCAACAGAACCATAGTTGAGCATAATGGGCCACAGGGAAGAATCAGGGTAAGGAGAAAGAGACTATTGATGACAGAAGCCTGTTTACCGGGTTAATTTCCTGCAGCTATACAGCACCCAAAGCACAGAAGCTATTAAACTGCCAATATACTTCACTTTAATCTGAAGATGCAAGACAAAAGAAACTTACAGTGGTAAAAACTATCAGAGGGCAGGAAGAAAGGATCCAGAAATGGGAATCTACAAAAAGGTAGAGTCTGAATAGACAAGAATAATGAAAAATTTGGAGTAAAGACAAGCTTAACAACAAATTGCAAGGATAATTACAGAAAGGATCATGTTCTCATAAAGAAGATAGTCCTGGAAACTGAGATGTATTTGATGGCAGAAACCAGAATGAAAACAGAAGAAGAAAGTGTCAGGCAGAGGACAGAGAAGCTGCATAAGGCTCAGATATCATGCCCTTTTCAAATCTGTAATTATCTGAAAAAGCATTAGACGGTGGAACAAAAATAGCTGTTTATCCTCTACTAACATGTTTGAAATTCAGTTCCTGTAAAGAAAACGTGAATATGTTTAATAGTACATCACTTAAAGTAAGCATTTGCAGTTCCTAAAAATTCTATAACTTATCATATAACCAGAAATTTCCTGCTTTTCCTGACAACTGAAACATATCTCTTCTGTTTCATACAAGATCAAAGTAGACACTGGCATTCCTAATAGGGAATATTACTAAAAGTAAAAATCAGTGGCATTCATTGAATTTGAAACACTGAAATGGAGAGCTGTTTCTAAAATTTGTTCTGAGAAGTCATTCTCAGTTAACAGTTTCTTTTTATTGTGTGCTTTCTTATCTCTGTTGACCAGGCTATTACTGCTGCAATACAATTTTCTGCTTACTTAATGGCACAGGATCTTGCATTCATATACCGTCAAATGGAGTATTCTTTAAGATTAATTTGATATAATGTAAAAACATGCTTAGACTAAAAGGCCAGGCAGAGTCTTTCACTTCACAGTACCCCAAAGAACATGACTCAACAAGATGGGGAACTGCCTGGATTCCCAGTCTCACTGTGCCTGCTAGTGCCTAGTAGTAGTGAGCAAGGGACAAACACTGGTCTTTGTAAAAACATGTGGAGAACGTGATCTGCAAAGTTAGGTGCCTCTGACCCCCTTCAGAACTCTTCCTGCATAAGTATATTGTCTCAACGCCTCTGAACTCTTGTTACCAGAAGTTCCACATTTCCCTCCTTGCATAGGAAAAACAAGCCACAGTTTGGTCTATTTTCCACAGGAAAGATAAAATATTTTCAGTTTGTTCTCAGCTCCCGATCACCAAGCTGTACTTCAGCACTCTATAACTTTCAACTTTTGGCTGCCATATTTTGTGACCCCAAAACAAGTTACATGAAGAAAACCAGTTAGTTCAGCAATAAGAATTTGAGACTTTTGAATACTTTGTGTAGAAGTAAATACCAACACTAACCTCTTTCATTTTTTCCAGTTCATTCTGTAGTGCTTGTTTTGCAATTTCAACTTCTATAAGCTGCTGTCTTAACTTTTCATTTTCATCTTCTGTTACAGTACGTTTTTCTTCCACATTTTCTAACTCATGATGAAGTCTCACTGATACATCTTTTGCAACCTAAATTAAATGTTATATCAAAAGAAAGATAACAAAAATATTACTATTGCAGTGCAACTATTTAGAGGTTAATTCTGGATGTGGTGATGGAAGCAATATGTAAGGAAACATGTAGACAAGGACACACAGAGAAAGAATTCTAAATGGTTCCAAATTCAAGCCAACTGCTTCAAGAAATGGCACATAATTCCAGAGGACTTTACTGTAAACCACATTAGACATTAAACTCCAACTCCCTCTTAGATTCCATTATGCCGATGGTGAAACAGGACCTCCTTTATTCCTGGAGCTGGTGCAGCATTTACTTTCTCTCAACCACTTCTAAATTATGTTTTGCAATGCACTAAGGTATATGGTCTTCAAATAGTTGAAATGCAGAAGCATCTAAAAGCAGGGTCCACCTTTTCCAAGCCTTCCTTAGCTGTGACTTGCACGGAACAGACCTATCTTGATTTCAACCCTGTTAGTTTCTCTCTTCTTCATGGCCTGTTAACTTAAATATCTGGCATTAACTGCTACTGGTTCATTTAAAGAGTAAAATACGCACAAACAACATCTTTACTGACCTTGTGGTCACTCAAATGATGCCAAGTATTTTAAATGAAAATGAAAACTAATGGGTTTTCTTGTTTGGTTTGGTATTTTTTTCAACATATTTTCTCAAAAAAATGGAGTTAAAAGTCACATTGTCATAACCTAATTCCTCTTCTTCATGTAAAGAGAGTTTTGCCATTCAGACCACTTGCCTTGTATTTTGTGAAACCACCAGAAACTATAATCATGCACCAAAAATATTTAAATATATACTAATCGCTGTTATGATGGTGATTTAGACACGTACTTGAAAAGCCTAATTTCTTGCTTTTTTTAGAACATTAGAAAGTATAATTAATCCTTAACATTAGCTAGGGGAGCTCAGAGAGCTATCTTTTATGGCTTTCACTGGAATGATTTTTACGTTTGTGTCAAAGAATTCTCTTTAGCATACTAAAACTCTAAAGAAAATTATAATTGTAAGCAAGCAGTCAAGAAGAATCCAATCAATCAGGAAACTGTAGCAGCTAGTGACTCAGCCTCTCCTGACAAGAAACCCATTGTGTGCAAATTACAGATACAACACTGCAGTGTAGCAAAAGATCATTCAACAATCTCCCCCACTGTACATGCAGTAAAGACCCATAATGCCCAACAGAAAGAGTGAGTGGAGGTGAATTTCAGCTATAACCATACTCCGAAGAAACTGGAGGGTGAGCTGAGAATCACACCACAGGCCTATATTTTGATGTTTTTTCTTACACTATTAAACTGCTCATCTGGTTACCCAACCGAAGTAAAAGGAAAATCACGGGTGGACATTTTTAGCAGCATCCTGCCAGAATCTGTCTTCAGTCCATAGACACAGGCTGGATCAGTAAATACTACCAATTAACAAAGTCATTACTGGTAGCGATTTTTGACACAAAGTTTGGTGGTGTAGCAATTAATGCAGGGAAATCCTACAGAGCATTCTAGCTCACACGGGAAATGGGACTGACTTGTGAGATCATTTTAATGCAGCTACGTGCAAGACTGTATACATGAAGGCTTAAGTCCCCTAATATATTACCTATGCAAAATGAACAGCATTACTTTGGATATAAATTCTCCAGAAGAGGGCTTGGGAACATTACAGAAAACTGCAAATGAGTTACAGTGATGGTTAGCAAGCACCCAAATTCAAGTAGACATTCATCCCTGCTCCAAAGCAGAACACATGCTTTGCAAAAACACTATTCCTTTCCAAAGAATCCGTTATATGGTTAACGAGAAAGATATGAGAGAAATCCTAATTCAAGTCAGCCCTTTGTCTAGCTCAACCTGAAGACTTAACTGCCATCTTTACATTGCAGGAGAGCACCTAACCAGAGGTGCTCACCATTTCCCTCCTTGGCCCTGCACATGTATGAATTACTGATACAAAGAAACACTGAGCAAGCAAAGAATTCAGCTCAATAAGATGGAATCACAATATTCACTTGGGAGAGAAGGCTCACATTCAAGTTCTGCCTACAAAGGTGCGTGTCTCCATTATTCAGCTGAGTATCATTCTGAATGTGCAAAACATCTCATTCTCCTCCCACAGGCTCTCCATGAGAAATGGCAGAAGACCAGTCAACTGAAAAAAGTTGGAATTCAGCAAAAGCCTTTAACAAACTCTAGTAGACGGAAACAGAAATTAAACAACTTCCAACTAGCATGAGAAAGAATGTATTTTTCCTGTAATTAGACCATTTAGATGTAGAATGGAGATGACTGATTCTTTACCAACATCGAACTTTAAACAAGGACTGAAACTTTTCCTCAGCAAAGGGCTGTGGTCCATTCAAATGTTACGGATGAAATATAGTGGATTACACATCGAAATTCAATGGGTTGTGTCTATGCTTTCAGGTGGATGTGGAAAATCCTGGCTTCACTGAAGGTATCAGCAGTTTTCCCACTTAACACCAGCGATGTCAGGATTTCATGTTGTGACTCTGCACGTATTTGATCTGATGGCCCTTTGACATCTTTAGTAAAGAGTGCCATAAACCCCTCAAACTCAGGGGGACTATTTGGTTAGGCTGGTTTAATTTTGCAGTCGTAGGCAGGGTATGTTTCGCGTTCATCCTAAAAGATCCCAAACCACAAGGTCCTAATGTGTATTTGAGACATTTCTTGCACATTAACTTCACAAAAAAAAATTGGACTGAAGCTGAAAAAGGACTTTATATGTACTGAAGGGCATCTAACACCAAGGTACACTTGACCATTGCTATCCTGCAAAGCTGGTTTGGGTACATGGCGTACAACAGAACAGATGGAAATGCCTGGCTCATGAGGACCATGCGCATGGTCATGTCTCCTTCTGAGATGCTCCCTCCCCTCGACACCTGTTCAACGTCTGTACCTTGAGGTCCTGCTCCATGCTGCGCAGGAGCTCGCCATCGATCTCTCCGGTCTGGGCATAGCGGAGCCTCTTGCGCTCAGCCTTGCGCAGCCGGTACTGAAGGATCCGGCAGTTCTTGTTGGCTCGCTCCAGTTCGTGGCGCATTTCCTGAAGCTGGCAGGCATCCTCCTCGAAGAAACTGTCCCTCATCTCATCCATCTCTGTCCTCAGCTCATCGATCTCATTCTGGCACCGGGGCGAAAAGGGAACAGGGAAGCAACAGGTGGGTCATAAGCGCAAATGTTAGCAGGCATAGGGGAAGGTGTCCAAAATGGAGCTCCTCCCCGCAGGGACGCCAACTAAATACAACCCTGCTCATTAAAAACACCGCAGCGAAGCAGGGAAGCGCCACTGCCCGCGACAGGGCCATCTTAACCCTGCCTGTAGCGCTAGTACCGGGGGAGGCGGCGGCCGGGAAACCCCTCTCCGGCGGGGGAGACAGGGATGCCGCCCGGCCCCCGTTCCCCCCAGCCCCTCACCTTGAGGCTCTCGTTTTCTTCCCGCAGCTTCTCCATCTCTTCCTGCATCTCCTCCTGCAGCTGCGGGCACAGGGCGCCCTCGGAGGCGCCGCTCCTGCCTCCGCCGCCACCCGCCTCTCCCTGCCGCAGCCCCTCCGCGCCGGCCGCCGCCATGGCAGTAGGCGAAGAGGCGGGCGGCGGAGGTTCGGCCGGGGCGGCAGCCGCGGAGGAGGAGGAAGCGCTGCCGCTGCCGCTGCTGCCCTTGGTTTGCATCTGGGCGGCTACCGCCAGCCCTTTCCTGAGGTGGAACTGGATGAGCTCACTTTGCAGGCATCCCTCCTTCCAGTACCCGCCGCCGCCCGCCGCCCCGCGGCCCTTCCCCACACCCGAGGAAGATGGAGGCGCCGCTGCCGCCTCCCCCCCGCCCTTCACCGGAGACCGCCCCGCTTTTCCCCGCCACTGCTTGGGCGGCGGCGCCACCGCCTCCTCCCTCTCCGCCCCTCCGCCTCCTGCAGGGGCCGCCTCCTCCGCGGCCCGGGGGGCAGCGAGCTCGGCGGGGCGCGGCGGATCCTCGGCGGCGGCTTTCCCGCTGGAGGCGGACGGCGATTCAGCACCGCCGCACGGTTGGACAGCTCCCGGCGGCAAGGCCCCTCGCGGTTGTTTGTCGACGGCGCGGCCGCGCGCGGCTCGGGGGGCCTGGCCCGGCGGTGGCCGCCCTGAAGTGGCTTTGGCGGTGGCAGACGGAGCGCGGAAGGCGGCGGTGGTGGTGGTGGTGGCAGCGGGCGGCGGGCGCGGAGGGGCGTCGCGGGCCCTGGCCGGAGAGGAGGCTCGCTGCTGCTTCCGGCTGCTGCTGCCCTCCGGGTGGAGGCGAGGCTCGGCGGCGGCGCCCCCTGCAGGCGGCTGGCTCATGGCGGCGGCTATCGCAGGGAGACGTCCATCACCGACGGCTTCCTCCGCCGCCGCCGCCCTGGGAGCTGCGGGAGAAGCGGAGAAGATGGTTGGGGTAGGGACGGAGAGGGCAGCCCCGGGGCAGCGAGGACACGGGCGGACAGCCTGCCGTTGCCCTGCCGCCGCTGCGCTCCGCTTCCATCCGATACCGGCCCCGCGGGCATCTGCGGGCGGAGCGGCGGCCCGGGACGTGCCGGCTGAGGCTGTAACCCAGCGTCAATGTGGGGAGGCTCTGGGGAGGGAGGCCACGCTGCACGGCTCTGTCTCGGATCAGTTCCCGCTCCGCTCGCACTCAGGGGCGTTTGGTTCCCGGGTCCCCACGCCATAGACTGCCGGATCTTAGTTAAATCCCTGTCCGCTCACAACTTCCCCTCTCGCTTGCCCTCACTACCAAGCCAAGTACCGGTCTGGGTTGCTGTCACTCCTGTTTGCCCCCTCAAATGTCTCTTCCCGGCGTGTGGCACAGCCAAGTGGGGAAGGGCTGCTGTACAAAGGGCTGCGCACGTGGAAGCAACAAGATTCCTTTTCATCTTTGGAAGATGCTCTTCCAGGACAAGGTTAGGCCTCCAAAAGTGTCAGAAATTGAGCGCAGGAAAGGAAAAGGACTATTCAGTCAACTTCTAAACCCAGGCTTAGGCCAGGTTGATGGGGCTTTGAGCAACCTGGTCTAACGGAAGGTGTCCCTGCCCATAGCAGGGAGGGTTGGAACAGTGATTTTTAAGGTCCATTCCAACCCAAACCATTCTGTGATTCCAGTTCATCCCAGCTTGTTCTCCAGAGGCATTGTCAGTAATTAAATCTTTGTTACTGATTGTGCTGACATGAGACTGAGGTATAATCACTCCAGATTTTCAAAACAGAGGAAGCAGGGAGTATATCCTCACTTAATACGAGATGTGGGGTATTTGCCAAAGGGTGCTCACATGGCATTTTTCCTTCAGTGACAAACACCGAGTTTTTACAGCCACAGCAGATTTAAAAGGGCTGTTAAAAGCCATATTATGTTGATGATGTTCCTTAATATATTCTGGAAATAACAGCTATGATCCACAAACCTTCTTCACACAGACCTTATTCAGCTATCCCTAAAGAGAAAATGAGGGCAAAAGTAGAAATGACAGCATTCCTAACAGGGCCTAATGATACCCTCCTAGAAAGCAGCTTAACTATTCCCAACTAGAACAGGGAATAAAGAAACGCAGCTGGGCAGTCATTGCAGACACTACACCATACCCTGACAATTGGTTTACTCCCTAGAACACACCAAACAATGAGGTTGTGTTTGCTCTGTTCTCACTGGCAGGAGCACAGGGTTTCCTCCTAAATGCACTGTCATTATCACCCTTATTTTAACCAATGTACTGGAAGATATACTCAGAACACAATCTGGCAGAGACTTCACAGATGTTAATTAGTAAAAAGGGAGCATGGGAGTGTAAACCTATCAAAATTCACACTTTATAAGATACTTTCTTTGTTTCTCTGTCGACCACCACAAACAGAATCCTCGCAGTATTGTTAGAGCTATGCAAGCACAAAATACCACTTTTCTAAATCCAAACCTAAAGAAACTAAACAGCCATGACTCAGCCTGGATCCTGAACGGTATTCATTATTATGCTTCTACTTAATGTTCAAAATTAAAACGAAATCAGGAACCCTGCGCTATAACTGGATCTTTTCGGCAAGTTTCACCTAGCAAAGTCATCCGGCTCCACCGTGATGTGCCGGGAGAACAACCCGCACCGCGCCTGTCCCAGTTCTGGACCGGCCACTGCCGGCGGTTCGAGTGATTTGCGTTATTTTTAGCTTTTCTCTGGTACAACGAAAGGCCCGTTTAAGCCCAAGTCCGAAATCTCGGTCCTCAGAACTCCACCACACAACCTTTCCACCCCCCGATGCAAACCCACGTGGTGCCACGATGCAGCGTCTCCGCAGGTTTTCCTGTCTGGAACAGCTGTCCAGGAGGAAAAACGCATAAATAAAAGGCAGCAGCAACAAAAGGGAAAAGTCCGGAGGCTCCACCCGCCAGCGTAAGGGTCTCCAGCGCCTGGGGCTCCAGGCAGGGCTTCCCCCGCCGTCAGCCCCCTTCCCCCGCCTCTCCCTCTCCCAGATCCCTTAAGGTCGAGATGGGCTTAAGCTTTGGGAGAGCTGCTGCCTTTTGTCAGGGTTTTAAGGGCGCGGAAGGATTTTCGCAGGTCTCCCTTCATACCTGCCAGGTTTGTTGCATCCGAATCGCGAGTAACGTTTCTTTTTCGGAGGGAAAAAAGAAAAAAAAAGAATAAAAGGCTTGGGTTTAAAGAATCCGCATTACTTACCACCACTCTGTCTGCCGCCAGGCTAGCGAAATTCATGCAACGGAGAGACAGGCACCCGCGCACGAGGTACCCGGCGCTGCCAGAGCCGCTCAGGAAAATGAAGTAATATTCATGAGCTGACCTCACTGGGCCTGAGAGACGGAAAGGAGGGGGAGAAAGGAAAGCAGCGAAAAGAGAAAAGATTAAACGGCAAGAACCCCGCCCAGGCCTGAAAGCTGAGTTGCTTCCTCTTCTCTAGCCGCACATGATGGAATAGGATTACAGCGCAAATGGGGGAAGGACCGAACTGCATGCAAGGGATGCGCCCGGTTTCCCTTCCGAATGCATGCAGGCGGTCAATGCCGATCAATTATTCAGTGCCCTTTCCCCGGGAGCTTGCTCTGTCCCGGCACGGCGCCACCGGGACGGCAACGGGATTTTCCTTTGTTCGTTGTCTCCACCCGCGGTGGGAGCGGGGCAGGCAGGAGGAATACAGACAAAGACGGCTCTGGTGGGGATCACCACCTGGTGTTATTTATTAGCATGTACACAGGAAGTACCGGGATATTGACCATATCATGGGCAAATCCCAAAAGTGATCATCTATTTCACCTGCTTATTTTATCACGAGGTGAATTTACCTTTGCTCTGAAGCATCTCAGGGGACTCATAAGATTTCACTCGTGAAGTCTTTCCCAATCACTGACAAAGAAAAGTGGAGGAAAAGCTTTCTTCCCTTTCCCTGTCCTCTGAGAAGGGAACGTTTCCACGCCGTGGCTGTGCCCGGGAGTGCCCTGAGCCAGCCTGTGTCCATATTCTGCATGAACATCCACCAAGAACAGTCTTGGGGAAGCAGTGCTGGTGTTGAGGCCTTTTCCAACACCATTCTACCCGTAGGAGCTGGCAGGGCCTGTGGGCTCCTGGGCTCTGCCTCAGCTCCAGAAGGTGCCAGGAGGACACAGCCTGAACTTTGTTCCAGTCAGGAGAAAATTGTTTTCAGGCTGGAAGTTCCTCCCTGGGGTTAATTAACTGAGGATTTTGTGCCCATACATATGTCAGCATATATATGCCTGCATACATCTATCTATAAAATATATGTACACAAATGCACTGTACAGACATATACATAAATGTGTGAGCATACACATATGTGAGCATACACATTATATATATGCACATGGATTTATATATTTTATCCAAATATATGTAAGTATCTGTACATATCTGTAGGTGTATGATGTGAGGTCCTCATACATCACCCTCGTGCAGGGGGAGGGCAAGTTCAGGAGAGACTGCTGCCTTCTTTCCACCTAACTCTGCTCTGCAGTTCTCTTTACCGCTTCTGTTATGACAAGCAGGACGCAACACACTTGTTCAACATCTTTGTCAGTGACATGGACAGTGAGATTGAGTGCACCGTCAGTAAGTTTGCTGATGACACCAAGCTCTGTGGCTCGGTTGATATGCTGGAGGGAAGGAATGCCATCCAAAGGGACCTTGACACACTTGTGAGGTGGGCTGATGCCAACCTGATGAAGTTTAACCATGTCAAGTGAAGGTCCTACACCTGGGTCGGAGCAATCCCAGGCACAGCTACAGGTTGGGCAGAGAAGAGATTCAGAGCAGCCCTGA
>JASSUY010039832.1:0-21603 GCA_032466535.1 Forpus xanthops | reverse complement strand
TTCAACCTCAGCTGTGGGGCCAACAGCACGTGTGGGTTCAACGGAGTCTATCAGCCGCCCGTGCGGGGACAGTTCTTTGTAAGGAGCCTCCGTCCCTGTGGCTGTGCTGGGGGAATAGGGCTGGGTGTGATTCTCCTCTGCCACTGGCGTAGGGAGAGAGGCAACCCCGGGGCTGATCCCGTCTGCAACCTCTTCTATGCTGGGAGGTGGCTTCTGCCCTCCCTGAAGGAAAATCCTGTCTGAGAGAGTGAGTCTGAGCTGGCTCACAGTATGAACAGCAGCACCAGGGCTTGTCAACCAGCTCCAAGGTTTCTGGTAGACCATCAAGAGGGTGCTGAATACAGAATCTTGGGAATTACGTGGGACTTTGCTCCCAAGCTAAAGGGGACCCTGGGTCTTCCTCTGTGGTGAGGAAGGAGGTGTCGTTCTTACCACCTCCTGGTATCCCCCAGGCCTTTGCTGGATTCTACTACACCTTCCACTTCCTGAACCTCACAAGCCAGCAGTCTCTGAAGGAAGTCAACTCCACAGTCCAGGCCTTCTGCAAGAAGGACTGGGCAGAGGTGAGAGCCCTGTCAGGGACAGAAAGGAGCCCTGTGCTTGTCCTGTCCCAACATTCAGCCCAGGAAGGCAGTGTCCTGCTGCCCCCTGTGCTAGGCAGGGCTCCTGAACATCTCATTCCCTGTTGATGGCCCCACAGCTGGTGGAGACCTTCCCGCAGCAGAAGGGATATCTGCACAAGTACTGCTCCAGGGCCATTTACATCTTGACACTGCTGCTTGATGGCTACAAGTTCAGTGAGTACACATGGAGCAGCATCCACTTCAGGAGGCAGGTAAGTACCCTGTGGGCTCTGCATCCTTGCCCTGGCCCCAGCACACATCCAGGACCAGCATCCCTGGAGTACCCTGCACCAGAAATGTGTCCCCATCACATCCTGCTGCCCAGTGACCCCAGCCCAGCTTTGTTCTTCCTTCCCTGTCCCAAACCTGTGATACCAGCTTGTTCTCACTTTGCTGTGAACATAAGCTAATTTTAAGGGGATTGGAGAAGTGCACAGGAGGATCCAGTTCCAACCCCTGCCACAGGCAGGGACACCTTCCACTAGAACAGCTTGCTCCAAGCCCTGTCCAACCTAGCCTTGTTCATCCACATTCATCTGCCCTTCAGCCCTTGGGAAGAGGGGAAAGGAAAGCTCTCTGTGGATTTGGGGCTGGTAAGATCAGGTTCACCACAGCCAGGTCCACGTGTGAAATCACAGTTTGGGCAGCTCATGGGACAGTCCCCTGGACCAAAGCCACTGGTGGCTGGGAGAGGCGCTTTTGGATGATCTCTGCTCCCTCACCTCAGGCAGCAAACACAGACATTGGGTGGACGCTGGGCTTCATGCTGAACCTCACCAACATGATCCCCACGGAGGCTCTGGGACACGTCAAGGGGCAGCAGCCCAGTCTGTGGGCAGGTGCTGTCTCCTGCATTGTGCTGGCCATCGTCGCAGGCCTAGTGGCAGTGTTCCTCCAGTGTTTCTACAAAATCAAGTAGCTCCCAGCCTCCTGATCAGAGGCATCCTGCCTACGAACCAGGCAGGGATGTGCTGCAAAAGAAGGTGGAAGGGGGAGAAGAATGAGGGCATTAGACCCATCTCTATTGCTCAGGAGATTGTGTCATCTCTATGAAGATGTTGAAGATGACAAAGCTCTCCGAGTACCTCCAAGAGGAAGACTCCTTCAATCTGGCTGACAAAAGCTGACTGAGACTTGGTGGCTGGATGAAGCCTGATCAACCCAAACTAGAAATAAAACCCATTTTGTTTTTCAAATAGTAAAGTCTCCAACCAGCCTCACACCATTTCCTGGCTGGGCTGCAATCCCAGCAGCCGCAGGAGGCAATTGGGGATGGAGAGCAGTGGTGGCCACCTAAGCCCTGAGGACAGGAGTGACCTTACCTGTTTCTTGCCCCATGCAAGACTGTTGTAGTAGTGACAGTATCTTCCCAAAGACGCTGTCATGTGTCTTTAAAACTATTTACTGCTGTATCTCAGCAGAAAAATGCAAGTGGAGGTTGACTGCAGAGCTGCCAACTGCGGCTCAGGGTTTATTTGATACTCCAGTTACACAGCTCAGCTCTGTCAGACACCAAATCCATAATGGGTTCCAGCTCCAGGCACTTGAGTGGCTTTTCCAGCTCAGCAGAGCCCAGCATAGCTCAGGGGCAGGAGCCAGATGGTCACATCATTCCTCCCAACTCCAGCTCAGCAGCCCCCTGCCCAGCCCCTCCAAAGGGCTGCTCTGAGCAGGTGTGCTCCCACAGCTACCTCTCCTCTGCACTGCAAGACCCCTTCTGCCCACGCAGCATGAAGGAAAAGCCAGGCAGGATAAGTCTAAGGGCTTGAGGAAAGAATCAAAAGCATCTGGACTGAGGAATGGGCAGAGCCCTTTGGCTCTGTCAGATCTGCAGGGCATTTGCTGTGGAAGATGATACACAGTGGTCCTAACCCAAGGTGTTATCCCATTCACCCGACTGGAAACAGGTTAGAAAAGCCATCTGAAAGAGCAGCATCTCTGTGTGGTGGAGATAAGGACATGTGAGCCAAGTGTCTGGGGACCAGGGCTCTGCCTTCTGCTCACAGTCTTTGGCTTCACTAGGGTGAGGCTCAGCCCTCCAGCCTGAACTTGAGCAACATGGAGAGGGCATAAAGACCTCCATCCACGGGAACCTCTTCCTACCCAGGAGGTCTCAGACAGTGGCACTTGGACATTTTCCATAATCAAACATCAGATCCCTCTCTCTTCTCTCTGCCCTGCACAGGAGCATCTTTGGCAGTATAAGCACAGAGGTAAAAATGCCAGGTCTGTTAACAGGCTGTAGAAGATGCTGTTGGAATGCTGGAGCTGACCCCATGGGATCTGTGAGTGAAGGACATCCCCTGTCCAGGTTCAGCAGAGCTCCTGGCTGTGGCTCAAATAAGCTGGGACTGGTGCCTCCCACCCCTGGGAGACAGTGCAGTTGGGCAGGAAAAGGCTTCTGTTTGCTATAGGAAAGCAGCACCACAACTGGTGTGGGTTGCAAAGCACTTGGGGAAGATGCCAGTCTTGCCATTGCAGTGTCCTTCCAGCCAGTCCTCATTCACTGGAAAATATAAAGGAGCAGCATGAGCCCTCCTGAGGCAGCACTGGAGAGGTATGTATTCCTCAGCCACCTGCAGCAGACTCAAAGCCTGCTCCAGCAGAAGGCTGCAGACAGGACTGGAGAGCTACCTTCAGAGAGAACATCCAGCACATCTCCTTTACTGAAGTCCAGGTCCCCTGGTCCCTGTGCAGAGTAGGAGTGCTGAGCTAGCATCCGGTAGAGAATAGGTCTGCTCGAGTGGGACTCTGAGTCCTATAGGAGAGTCAGCATGAAGGTTGCAAGGCAAAGCAGAGATGTGAGCCCAGCACAGCAGAGGAGATGGTCACAGCCCACGTACCTGGCAGCACAGCACCAGCCTGCCATCCGTCAGCTGCTGCCACATCCTCCCTAGATCCTCCTCTCCCGAAACTGCTCCCAGTTCTTTACCATCTGAATTCCTGTAGCTGCAAGAGTTCATTAACATGGCTCAGGTCATCTCACTTAAAGCCTAGCTCTGAAGCTGGCCTAGCCTTCTACTATCGTCAGCCTTCTAAGTCCCCCTTGTAAACTAGCTCAAGCTTTGCACAGGGATGTGGGGCCCACCTACATGTTTAGTGGGCAGAAAGGGGGACACCCTCAGCTCCTCACACATTTACTTGAGGGGAAGATCCTAAACTCTCCTGACTACACTATGTGTCCCCAGGGTGTTACATCAGGGAGGCACCACCCCAGGACCAATGCACACTTATACCTGACTCCCAAATTGCTCTGCATTAATCCTAGTGTTATCTCAAAGGCTGAGCTGAGCAGGAGAAAACCCAATGTACAGCACCTGCATCTGCACAGAGTTCCTGTTCCCCAATTTCCTGACCATGGCACTCTGTTCTGGGAAAGATCCTTCAGGCTCCCAAAGCCCATGAGCACATGATGTTCTCCTAACCACAAGCCATGGTAAGGTTGGCCCTGAAAGGAAAGCTGTGTGCTCAACGTTTGCTGAATCTCTGCTGGAGTCTTTTGACCACCTCAGACCCCAATTAAATGTTCCCAGGAGACTAAACAGAGTTGGATACCTGTATCTTAGAGTTACAGAATGGTTTGGGTTGGAAAGGACCTTAAACTCCTCCAGCTCCGACCCCTGCCATGGGCAGGGACACCTTCCACTAGAGCAGCTTGCTCCAAGCCCCTGTGTCCAACCTGGCCTTGAACACTGCCAGAGATGGGGCAGACACAGCTTCTCTGGGCACCCTGTGCCAGCACCTCAGCACCCTCACAGGTAAGAACTTCTGCCTTATATTCAACCTAAATCTCCCTGTTTAAGTTTAAACCCATTCCTCCTTGTCCTGTCACTACAGTCCCTGATGAAGAGACCCTCTCCAGCATCCTTGTAGCCCCCTCCGAGACACTGAAAGCTGCTCTGAGGTCTCCACGCAGCTTCTCCAGGCTGAACAACCCCAGCTTTCTCAGCCTATGTTCATACAGGACATGCTCCAGCCCCTGATCATCCCCATGGCCCTTATACCCTCAGGGGGGTGGCTGCTGCACCCTGTCACCCACCTGAGTCTCCCTCGCTGTGCCTGCTGCCCCAGGCGCTCCTGCAGCAGCACCCGCAGGTCCTGCAGTGCTGGCACCACGCCGGCCCTCAGCACCACTGTGCACTCGCAGCACACCCGCAGCACCACGGGCCTGGCTATGCTGGGGGAAGCATCCCCACAGGTCACTGGGATCTGCTGAGAGAGGTGGCACTGTGCACAGGGCGGTTATTTAGACTGTGTCACCCCTCCTATCAACAGAGGTGACATAGACACAACCCCTCATCTCAGTGCTACCGTGTAATGGTAGTGTAGCACCAGAGGGCAACTATGGATCCAAAGCTTGGGATCAACTGTCCCTCCCATGACCCAGGCAGCCTATTTCTGGATCTGATCACACAGGTACCTCCCAGCCTCAAGCCCAGCTTAGTAGAGCCCCAGTTCCTCCAGCCAGCTGGAGAAGTACAGCCAGTTCTCATGTTGTGCTGCCTCCTCTCTGAAGCTGAACAAAAAACTGCTCCAAAAGCCCTGCAAAGAGGGTGGCAGAGACAAAGTGAGCAGAGTTCATCTGCAGCTGGCACTGCCAGAGGTGCTGTCCCCAAGTGGACACAGGAGCAATTCCAGCACCATCATACACAGTGGTCAGTAATGACATGGAGGTGCATCAGAGAACAGCGTCCCAGAACACAAACAATAATGAATTGTGGTACCCAGATTGACAGGAGCAGAAAATGCTACACAGGAGGATGGAGGGAGGGACAGCAAGTAGTTCGATGACAGCTCTCTTGCAAAATAGGCTGTGAAGTGTGTGCCTGAGGATGTTGCTGTGTTTGAGGCTCTTGGCTCCTTGGGGGGTGCCACAATGGCACTGCCCTGCTAAGACTCAGCCTTGGGCTGCCTCACAAAGTTGTATGGTCACAAATTTGGAAGTGGTGGAGAAATGAACACATGGGAGCCTCTCTCTGGAATGGGAAATGGGCAGAGTTTTTTTTTTTTTTTCAGGTGATTTTGGGCCAGCTCAGGAATTTTGGAGGATTTAGCCAGGAATCTGGTATTTTTCACAGCCTTGACCTCATGAGGCTGTGCCAGCTTGTGGAACACCTTACCTTGGAGTCCATTTGAGCACCAGCACCATTTACAGGGGCATTTTCTCCCCCAGGAGATTCTGTAGAACAAAACAAGAGCAGAAGAAAAGCACTCGCAGTCAGCAGAGACTCTGCACCTCTTCTGCAACCCCCAGCGCACAGGCAGCCAGGGCTGCAGTGGGCAACCAGCCTCCCTATGCACCCCAAAGCAGGGGTGGCCACAACTCTAAGTCACACCCACTGAGGTCCCTGGCCTGCGGACTACCTGGCTTCTGTTTCATATGGAGTCGGCTGGGAGGCACCTGGGCAGGAGGGAGAGGAATCCCATCGCTGATCTTCTGCAATGGAACATCAGGAAGGAGTGAGTAGAAGACACTGGAGACTGGATGAAGCTGTTGTGAGCAACAGAGGCTGCAGCCAGTTATAAATGCATGGGGGGAATCCCAGAGAGAGCTCCAGGGAGACCAGTTTATTAACTGGCTGAATGAGGTGGAGCACTCAGAATGGTCTCTGCAGCTCTTGTGGGTAGCAGGGGTGATGAGAGATTTGGTGGGACACCTCCTTGGCCTCTTGCTCCTTGCTGGGTTGGTGCTGGAGCAGAGGGAGGCTGCTCACACTGTGCTGAGGGTTCTCCCCACCACCTGCCAGCTCGCCTGGGAACTTGGGCTGGTTCACAGTGAGACAGCCATGGAGCAAATGCCCAAGCATGGGCTATGATCAGAGATTCACGGGTGTGTGTGTGTGTAACTGGGAATCACAGCAACATCACAACAACTGTGAGCTTTCAAAAATCCCTCACAAGAAACAGGGATCTGAGTTGCACCTTTCTGCATTGGTTTCAGATGGAAAAGTATTTGGATCATGCGTGGACATGTCTGTGGTGGAGATGAGAGATGAAGGAAGTTTTCCTAAGTCAAAGATTAGGGCTTAGCACATGGCCCTAAGGCAAAAAGCAGTGCCTCTAAGATACTACTGTCCCACTGAAGGAGATTAACCTGCTCTCTGGGGGTGAACCAGGATGTGCGAGCCCTCCTCACCTGCTTCCGTGCTACACTGACTAGCTGCAGACACCAGGCTGGATAAACAGAAGCCTTAAGACCTCAAACTCATCCAGTGGCACAAGTTACAGTGGTCAGGAGAGCCATGGCAGCTGCTCATTTTCATGTGCCACATCAGCCCATGGTGGATAAGAGCTAACAACACCTAGATCAACTGGTGGTACAAGCCACTATGGCTTTTAACTCTTCTCTCGCTCCTGTTCATGAGCACTTGGTCTTCAGTCAAGGTGTCTTAGTACTTTATACTCTGTGTGTCTCTTACACAGCTGTCCTGTGATAATCTTACACAGAAGTGTCCCAGATGTACCTCTTGGCCCCTTCCTCACCCCTGCTTGCAAGGCTGTCAGCTCACCCATTTATCCATCTTTGAGGCAGGCTCCAGGAGAGAGCTGGGAATGCGCAGCTTCTGCAGGACACAAAGCAGAGCAGGGTGAGACGGGAGCTGCTGCTCTGGCAAGCTCAGCCCCAGCCCACCCAGCCCCACTTTCTGTAAGCCCCATTCTGCACTGCTTCTGCCTTTGCAAACCACCCCTGTCTGCAGCAACTTGAATATGCCCACAGGGGCCCTGGGTCTCATACAGTAATCCACAAGATTTGTGCTTAGACACTGCTGACAAAATCCCATGGTTCTTTTGCATGTTTTTCTGCTGAAAGCAGTGCTGCTGATGGAATGGCTGAGATGTAACAGCCCAAACACCCTGCTCTGAAACGGATGCTCAGGAAGAGAGCAGCAAGGATATTGAGGGATACCAGTGCAGCAGCAGCTATGTGTTCTCTGCCAATCACTGCTCTAGAGCTCCCAATTTCAACTGATTGTAATTATGCTTTTTGTTTCCTCAGTGTCTATTATTTTACCTTTATTGACTTTGAATTTCATTTGACACTTCACGAGCACATTCAAACAGCTCTGTAACTGTTCACTGCCAGCTCCAGCTGCTTTAGGCTATGCCAATTGTTTGACTGTAATGAAACATGGTCACCTAAAGGAGCACCACATCCCCATCCCTATTACTACATCCCTTAGGAATATGCTAAATGCTTAGGTCACAGGAGATTCTCTGTGGGGACATGATTTCTCTAAAAAGAAAGGGAAAGAAATAAAAACCTGTTCATTTATGCCTATTCTTTACTTCTATATTTCAACCTGTCACTGGCCCTCAGGGCACTGCCTCTTGCTCAAGCAGCTCACTGGGGTTTCAGTGAAGAATCTTGTGGCTTTTTTTTGGAAATCTAGGCAGATAATGCTGGCTCAAGCTAATCCACTGGCTCTTCCAAAGCATTTCAGTAGACATATGAGAAATGGCTTCTGTCAGCAAAAGGTTTTCCATTATGTTGTTTTTATCTGTTCCTGTTCAATCTGTTTGCACTATAGTTCCCTGGTCTGCAGAAAGATGTCAGATTTGCTCAACTTTAATTCCTCAGCTCTTCCCTAGAGCCCTTTATAAAACCTATCTGCACAGCTGAAATACTTCCAAAGCCTTCCTAAAGTTAATGTAACAGAGGCACTATATACCAGGTAAGGACTGGCTGCTCTCCTCAGCTCTGGTAGAGCTCTCAGGTGAAAAAAGACTTCTCTAAATGGTAGTTCCTGGTGAGATCTGTTATCCTACAGAATCCCACAATAGGATTTTGCATGGTGGGAAGCACAACTGCCTCCAAAAATGCCCATGTGGAGCTACAGAGGTGAATGGCAGAAGATGGTGGGAGCCAAGTGTCATGGAAATCTACAGTTACACAAACTGTAGCTGGTCTGTGGAAATGAGCTTCTGAACTCATCCTCTGCAGGGCTACAGGGTACCCAGGGAATGTGCTCAGAGGGTTACAGCATGCTCCTGTCCAGGCCTCTGTGGCCTCTGCTGGTGGGGATGGGCTGGAAAGCCCTTACCTGTCCTTACCTGTCCATCATGTATGGCTGTAGCCCAGCCATCCCCTCCTCTTGTCAGCACAAAGACCAAGCTGCTGGCTCTTACTGCCAGCTTCTCCAAGTCCTCAGGGTAGTAATGGGACAACACCCGGTAGTAGCCTGACTCACTGTCTCTGGAAAGAGAGAATGGGAGCACCTTTACTAACTCTGGAGGTCTGGTGCTGGATGTTTTGTTCCAGAATGGTGCACTGATCCAAACTGTCCCGTGCCAACGTTTCAGATGTTGGGAAATGACGATTTCCATTGCCAAATGGGAACAAAAGCAGCCTGGAAAACATTGATTTCCCAAATGCAGCTGCTGCATTTTCATTGCACTGATAAATGTTCTCCAGATCAAACCAATTATTAAACTCAGCATGAAGTGCTGCTGGTACAACATCACCAGGACAAATGGTTTCTTGCTTTTTCAACCAAGGCTGATTTTGGCTCAGCAGGGCTGGGAGGGGATATCTGGAAGCCTTCTCCTGGGCACTAGGATAGGGCAGCTGAGCATCCTCTGCCAGAGACCTGGCAGGTCCCACAACCTCTCTCTGCTTCCATTCCCCAGCCACGGCATGATCCAGGCCTGTCTCACAAGACTATTGAGTCAACTCCTGCAAAGTACCCTGAGATTCTTGCATGAGAGTTGCCACCTGCACTGCAGTGTCTTTGGCAGCCACACAAGACTTTGCATGTTTGTCATTCTCTCCACCCTTGGTGAGAAGTGGGTGTAGATCCCACAGACTCTTCAGACAAAGATATCAGAGAACAAAATGTGACCTGAACAGAAATAGTGAGAGAAGAGTTAGATCAAGATGGAACCGAACACTTACAGCAGAGCATCAGCACCAGGTTCATAAAAGCCCTGTTTCTGTGGAAGGAACAACAGCATCTATTTATAACAATACCTTACACAGGAACAGTACCACCTTCTTTACCGTCCCTCTGAATACCACACTGTGGTGTTTTGTCTTTGCTTTTAACCACAGCACTCAGACAGAAGTCTGCTGCTCTACACCTTACCAAGATGTATCTTTTATTTCTCCCCCTTCCTCTTCATCCCATAAAGAGATGAATAACAAAATATATTCCCTTCCCTTGGTTCTAAGAAACTCGTATTACACTGCAAGGCAGCCATGCTTCTGCTGACAAATCCAGTGATGTGCTGGTCAAGCACATGTTGAGCACAGCAAAGCCTTCACTGCTGTTTTGACGTGGCAAAGAGATAAAAACACATCTTCAAAGGATTGAAGACTCACATCACTGAGTCCCTTCCAGCCAATGCTGAAGTCTACCTGGCTTTGAATGGCCCCATGGATCCAGTCTGATGCACTGTTTCCTTCATCAGTGTGTTCTTACCCTGATGGTGTTAGGATCTGAGGCCCTACCTGGAGCTCCATTCCTCCTTTCACAGCTTCGTCCTGCTCACCTGAGGCCTGAGAGGCTCGAAGCCAATGTACTCATCATTGGGAATGACGGATGAGATCACCTGTTGGACAACAAAGCAATGACTGAATCCAGGCTGGATGAGGGGACTCTCAAACTTCGTGCCAGCTTATCTACTCAGACTCATTTCCTTCTGACATCCTATGGTCAGGCACAAAGCAGAGCCACGCACATAGTGAAAAAAAACAGATCTGGATTCCCAGAACAGCTTTAACCATTCTTGTTCCTGTTTTTTCAGCCTTTCCAAGGCTTCTTTAAAAGTACGTGAGGGAATTACCTTCCCTTCCCTTTCCTTTATTCCCATTGGAGCTCTCTGGCCTGTGGCACTTCTGCTGCCTGCACGGGTTCCAGAAGGGATCAGAGAAACTCTTTGCTGACTTGCATTAAGGGATGTGACAAAGCATTTGTCTTCCAAGTGCCTGCCTGTCCCACTGGGAATGCAGTAGTGCGTAGGAGCATCCTGGAAGAACACGCTCCTCTTGAAAATCTCCTTGTTGGCACAAGGACAGTCACAGGGTTCCCTAGGGACCTGCTCAGCTTTTTCAGAGTTTCAGGTGACCAAGACTGGGAAAGAGTTTTAGCACAAAGGGCAGATTTGACAGAAGAGGTGGAAATTTAACAGATTCCAGCCTCTGTGTCCCAGATGCCTTGACCCTGACAGTCCTGCTCTGGGGTCTCCATCAGCACAGTGAACAGTGGAGCAGCCAAAAGTAATGCTCTCTGGAGAGGTCAGAAGGTGAGATTTTAAACTGCTTGTTGTTAATCTTAGTGATCACATGCCTGTTACCTTGGGTTTACCCAGGAAGTCTTTGGAATCCAGCTGTTCAACTTCCTTCTTTCTTGGTCTGAAAAATTCCCCCAGAGGAACCTGCATGGGCTCTAAAAATAGACGGTTCTAGGGCAGGGAAAGCAGAGAAGGGAAATGCCACCAGTGAATGTTCAACGAAACATAACAGCAGTGAAAAGCAAATAGAGCTTCCTTATGTGGGTAAGATCAGCTCCAGGAAGACATTGGGGCAAAAAATTACATCTGTGGACCTGAGAAAGGTCACTCAGGTTTAATGAGCATGTGTAAACTCAGCAGCCATTACCCAATGATGAGTCAAAGACTGACTCTGCTGGAATGGCATGGGCTGGAAGGGAGGGCAGTGGAATCATGTTTATTAAACATACCTTCTAAGAAGTTTCTCTATTTGATTTCAAATGTTGTTACTTTTTCCCCTGTTCAAAGACTGAGTAGCACGCTAACAGCAAATATAAATGATACGCTAATGTAAAGCACAAAGATGATGCTAGAAGACGTGATCAGATCTTAGAAAGCATACAAGTAAGATAAAGAAGTATGGAGAAAGTAAAATAATGAACACTCCAGGAAGAGTATATCAGAGACCTACAAGTTGTTCCTGGTCACAAAACAGTTGA
This sequence comes from Forpus xanthops, assembly GCA_032466535.1. NCBI lineage: Eukaryota > Metazoa > Chordata > Aves > Psittaciformes > Psittacidae > Forpus > Forpus xanthops. Next base: position 10,052 of record JASSUY010039832.1, on the reverse strand, counting down.
CTAGCTACTAGAAGTGACTATAAAGCAAAATCCCCAACCTGAGAGGCTATCCCATAATTCTTCACTATGGTGTTGCTGTGCTATGAAGCACCTGGGGCTGATGGAGTACTTGATTAGCTGAAGCACCAGTTTGGTCCAGCATCACAAGCAAATTGCTTTGACTCTGTTATCAGGTGACCAAGCAGACAAGAAAACCCAAACATAAAATTAGCATATTCTCACCTCCTGTTTCTTAACTTCAACCCAATGCACATACCCAGGAACTCACGGAAGGGCTCTTACCTGCACTTGCTGGAAAGCCAGGTCCAGCACTGCTGTTCTTCCTTCAGGTCTCCACACAACAGCCTTGTCTAGGGTGACTCTGGCCTCCTGCCATTGCTGCAGCCGGCACTGTGCTGCTGCAGTGCTGTACAGGACCTGGAGAGGGCAAGGAGAGAACAGAACTGAGGGCTGAGACCCATCCGCACCCATCACAACTAGCAGAACTCAGCCAAGCAAGAAGATCCAGGCACTGGAATACCACAGGTACAGCAGCAGCAGCAGCAGCTATCTACTCCATACTGGGGGTATAGCTGAAAAAAAATCCATATTTACAGTGGAAAGAGAAAAAAGCTGTACCTCTGCACCTCCAGGCTAGCTGCTGGAGCTGCCAGCTCTGTTCAAGCCAAGAAGCATGGGGAACACCAGATGAAGACTCTGGTACCACAAAAGTTAAAATCTTCATGCAACTGAAAGGCCAGGAAGATTCTTGTGTTTCTTCCTACATGCAGCTAGGTAATATTTTACTGTGCAGAATAATTCTGACTCCCTTTCACTGCAAAATAACTTGACTGAAACTATTTCACATTGCAGTGGGCTGTGAATATGCAGATTGTCAGATGTAGCTTGTTACCCTTTAGCAGCATGTAAGTATGTTGAGTGGTGTAGTGGCAAAGTGTGGGAGTAGCACAGACTAGGTGTTGGGAAGCCTTGATCCATATGCTAATTAAGAGTGGGAGATCTCTTCTTGTCACTGCCCAACAGCTAGCGTATGGAAAAGCTGCTGGCCCACAAGGCAGAAGTGTGGCCTCACCAACCTGCTGTTAGATAGCTTGCTCTATTACAAGACAGGATTATCAACCCGTCAATTGCTGTGTGGTTCCTGGGTGCAAGCAGTGCTTGGGACAGAGGTGCAACTAATAGGATGCTTTTCCTTTGCTCCTTTATCATGACAGTAGCAAATGGCAGTTTGGGGGTGGTGAGGAAAGGCAATTCTGAACATCTACAGGAACTGCAGGGATGCTGCCTCTTGGAGAGGCAGGGCAGCAGTTCTCACTCAGCTCAGAAGTGCTACAGCCTTACAAGAAACAAATAGCTTAGGATTTTCCAACCATATAGCACATTTCCTCATGAGGATCAGCTGCAGCACCTGAGAGGCCATGCATGGGGAAAGCTGATGGTGCAGTTCTGCAGGAGGATTGGTTGTGTGTTTTGGAAATGAGCTTCAGGCAGATGTAAGAATGAGATTCAGTTGGCTCAGGATGCAGCCCACAAGTGTGGAGTGTCAACCCAGTGAGAGCACATGTGCTAGCAATGCCCAGAGTATGAGGAGTGAAAGACTGAATGTTCACACCAGGAAAGGTACCCACCTCCTCAGGATGGCCAGGGGCACTCCTGCAGCCCTGAACCTTCCAAAGGGACTAAGTTTCTAAGTGTGTGTGAGGTGAGAGAAGATAGTGCTGTGGTGCTGAAACTGTTAAAGCCAGTGAGGTTTGGGTAACAGCACAGATGCCACGTATGGCTTCTTCCTGCCAGGTGTAAGGTACACGGAAGTTGACTGAGTCTGAAGGGGTTTCTGGGCATGCTGGACTGGAGTTATGCAATACCCCTTCAATCCTGAGAAGGTAAAGAATTAAATACTCTTTCCTGAATCTGCATTTCAGTCTCTGTGTGCAGACTGAGGAATGAAAACAAAGTGAACCCCCAGAGTACAGTTTCTAGAAGTCTTTTACACTCCAAATATTCACAGTCAATTCAGACTTAGCTGGTCTCTGAACAGGCAGGTTGACTCCATGTTACAGCGTAAGAGCTGCAGAAAGAAGAATTATAGAAGCAAAACCCAGCTTACAGCCCAGTGTGTGAGTTTAGACACAGAGGAAATGTGAAGACCAGCTGCTACAGCTGGAAAAACAGGCTTTCATGCATATGAGTTTCTTAGAGTATTCATTATGGACCAATTCTGTTCCCATCTGTCTATTCTTCAGCCAATTTCAGCTTTCAGTGCTGAGGAGTTCACAAAACTTACATCTATATTTACATGCACATAAGCCTAAATATTACATGCATACATAGATAAGTCAAAAAAAACCAGCCCAATATACAAACTTCTATGCATCTGCTCTGAAGAACTTTACTTTTCAAACTGTACAATTAGCTGAACTCTTCAGAGGTGAGATTGTTTTATGACTTTTATGATTATGTTTTCAGTGTTCTAATGCACTGTCCTGAAAAGCTCCTGGGTTACTAATGTCTACTAATCACCCCCAGCAGAGGGGAAGAGCTGCTCTGACAGGCTGACTCTTACCTCCCATGCATACAGGATATGCCTCAGCCCCAGCTGCTTGTAATCAATGAAGGGATTTTTTCTTAGGTGACTGAAAGCCATATGATAATCCGAGAGAGCTTCTTCATACCTGCAGTGTGGAGATGACAGAAGAACATGAGACTAATAAAAAACTGAACACTGTTCAAGAAGTTTGCCTGTGCAATCCTCATGAGGTTCAACAAGACCAAGTACTAGGTGATGTCTCTGGGTTGGGGCAATCTCAAGCACAAACACAGGATGGGGAGAAAGGGGACAGAGCAGCCTGAGGAGAAGAACTTCAGGGTGTTGGGTGAGAAGCTCCCCATGACCCAGCTTCAGTGTGCGCTTGAGCCCAAAACCGCCCTGTGCTAGGCTACAACCCCAGAGCATGAGCAGCAGCTCAGGGAGGAGATTCTGCCCCTCTGCTGTGCTCTGGGAAGACTCTCCTGCAGTCATGATCCAGCTCTGGGGCAACAGCACAAGAGGGACATAGAGCTGTTGCAGCAAGGCCAGAGGAGGCCACGGGGATGCTGTGAGGGCTGGAGCAGCTCTGCTCTGGAGCCAGGCTGAGAGAGCTGGGTTGAGTCAGCCTGGAGAAGAGAAGGCTCCTGAAGGGGAGACCTGAGAGCGGCTCCAGTGCCTAAAGGGGCTGCAGGAAAGCTGGAGAGGGGCTTTGGAGAAGGGCCTGTAGGGACAGGACAAGGGGAATGGCTTTAACCTGCCAGAGGGGAGATTGAAATGAGTTCTTAGGCATAAGCTCTTCCCTGTGAAGGTGCTGAAGTGCTTGCACAGGGTGCTCAGAGGAGCAGAGTGGAGCAGCTTGGACCACTCCTGACTGCAGTTCTGCTGCAGAGGCAGAGCTTGTAGCTGCTTGACAGGCAGCTGTGGGTGCAGAACTGCTCAGTTTAACTCCCTCGCAGAAATAAAGATAATCATTTTGTGGAAATTAAGATCTGGAAAATATGGGGAAAATAAGAAGAAAGGGAGTAACTGAACATGAAGGTAAGAGGGATCTGCAAAATCCTCCACCCACCTGTCTGAGCAGGATGTCACTGTGATTTAACTGTGCAAACAATGAGTAATCAATCCCATGACATTAGTGGAGTGATTCCAACATTAAATCAAGGAGATCTGGCCCAAAAAATCTACTCTCAGCTGAGAGCGGGAGTCAAGCACTATAGGACAAGTATGTGTGCAGGGAGGCCAGACTCAGAGGTCCCATGTGAACATACACCAAGCAGCATAGTTACATATTTTCATTCCCAAAGCAAATCTGAATGGCAACATGAAGCCTGGCAGGATTCCCCCCTTCCCAGGAGCAGGTTGTTTCTCTTTGTATGGGACAGTAATGTCATGTGTTAGCCATCCTTGGAGCTGGGAGCTGTGCAGCTCCTGTCTTCTCAGCTTTATCAGAGATAAGACTTGCAGACTTCTGACATGGTTTACAAGGTCGAACTGGACCTCAAGAACTGTTTAAGATTGCTGGAAGAAGTGAATTTTAGAATTACAGAATAAAGTCTGACTAAATGAGAAAACTGAAGACTGAAGCAGACATGCGCCTCACCTTCCCAGCTGCACATGGACAAACCCTCTCTGAAAGAAGCCAACAGCTAGAGAGCTGTCCTTGGCAATGGTTTCATCAAATGCCTAAGGAGAAAAACACAGACACATTATAGAATCACACTCTAGTTTGGGTGGGAAGGGACACTAAAACTCATCCAGTTCCAACCCCTGCCATGGACATGGACACCTTCCACTTGTCCTTGTCCAAAGCCCCTCTCCAGGTTTCTTGTAGCCCCTTTAGGCACTGGAGCTGCTCTCAGGTCTCCCCTTCAGGAGCCTTCTCTTCTCCAGGCTGACCCAGCCCAGCTCTCTCAGCCCGGCTCCAGAGCAGAGCTGCTCCAGCCCTCACAGCATCTCCATGGCCTCCTCTGTACTCACTCCAACAGCTCCACATCTCTCTTTTGTTGCCTCAGAGGATCCCAAGGTTCAGTTAGATTTCTCCTGCTGATGTGCAGGCAGCCACATCCAAGCTGTTCTTATGCTAGGTGCAGCAGCCATTCCTGTACTTGTGACCAGCTCCCCAGGACTGACAAGCTCAGGGCTGCGATCTGGACAGGAGGCAGCTCCGAGTTCAGGTCTTGGCTCTGTATGAGCTGAGCTTCAGGTTTTTATCTTTCCTTGGTAAAATGGATGGGTTCTAAATGAGCTACATTTGCCATCCAGCATCTTTAATGGGAAAACTGTGTTGCCTGGAGCAGAGTTTGCCCTGACAGTGGGAGCAGCAGGAATAGGCAGGCTTTGGAAGGCTGTTTGAAGAAGGCTATGGTGATGAGTATGTGAAAGGATGCAAAGGAGAAAGCTGAAAGGCTTCACACAATGCACCTCTAAGTCCATATTTCTGGTCCAGTTTCACAGCTACAGGCAAGCATTAGCAAAGTTGGCATCAGCTCATGGGTGATGGTTCAAAGTAACACTGTGCTAGGAAAACAGTCTTAATGTCTTTGAGAGAGCTAGGAGGTGCACTCCTTCACTTACCATTTAAAGGAGGTGGCATGGAAGAAATTAATCAAGCCTGAAACTCCAGACTTTCCTGATACTGCCTAGAAAGGGGTAGCATTGAAGAGGTGAAAATATGTTGCAGGAGGTCAGGGAAGGACTGTCCATCTCAGTGAGAGGGTGCTGGCTTCTCCTGTAACTCGAACGCCTTGTTTAACAATCTGCTTTACTGCGCTACAAGAGACCTTGCCCCTGCCCATGGCAAGGGGGCTAGAACTTGATGATCTTTAGGCCCTTTCCAACCCAAACTATTCTATGATTCTAGAAAAACAACCAACCATTGTCCTACATGGAAGTACAGCTGAGATTTTTCCCATTTAGTGCCCATTCATTGCTAAAGTGTCCCTCTGAGCACCACTGTGCTGCACTCACTGTTGTCCCTTACAGCAAGCACCCTGCCCAGGCCCCATGGCTCTGTCTCAGCACCTCCAGCACAGCCCGAGCTCTTCTTGATGCTTTAAGAAATGGCTTATGTGCCTCTCTTCACTGGGCAGCTGAGCGACAGATAGATGTGCAAATGTGCCAGGTGCTGTAAGAAAAAGGCTTTTCCTCAGGGCCCTTCCCCACCCCAACACAGGTTCCTGCTCTCCCTTGCTGAGGGCAGCACTTTTCCAACAGAGCAGTTTCTTTTTGGCAGTCTCAACTGAGGACACACATGGCTGCAGGGCCCTTGCTCTTTGACCATCACCTCCCACGTTCCTGCTATTAGCAGGACATGCAGGTCATAAGCATCAAAAGGACCTGGAGCTGTTGGAGTGAGTCCTGAGGAGGCCGTGGAGATGTTGTGAGGGCTGGAGCAGCTCTGCTCTGGAGCCAGGTTGAGAGAGCTGGGCTGGGTCAGCATGGAGAAGAGAAGGGTCCTGAAGGGGAGAACTGAGAGCAGCTCCAGTGCCTAAAGGGGCTGCAGGAAAGCTGGAGAGGGGCTTTGGAGAAGGGCCTGTAGGGACAGGATAAGGGGAATGGCTTTAACCTGCAAGAGGGGAGACTGAGATGAGCTCTTAGGCAGAAGCTGTTCCCTGTGAGGGTGCTGAGGCGCTGGCCCAGGGTGCCCAGAGAAGCTGTGGCTGCCCCATCCCTGGCAGTGTTCAAGGCCAGGTTGGACAGAGGGGCTTGGAGCAAGCTGCTCTAGTGGAAGGTGTCCCTGCCCGTGGTAGGGGACTGGAACTGGATGAGCTTTAAGGTCCCTTCCAACCCAAAACAGGCTGGGCTTTAGCTTGTGTGTCAGCGGCAGTCTCTCAGTGATACACCCCAGCATCCACGCCCCGACTCCGGCCCCTCGGCCCCTCTCTCCCGTTCCTCACCCTGAGCGCCTCCTCGGGCCGCCCCGCCAGCAGGTGCACGCAGCCCATATTGAAGCAGATCCTGGCCGGCGGTCCCGGGATACCGGCGAAGGTGTCCAGGGCCGTGTCCCACTCCCCGCCATCGGCCGCCAGCACTCCCTGGTGCCAGCGCCTCACCAGCTCCCGGTAGGCCATAGCCGGCGGCGGCGGCTGCTCCGGTGTCCACGACTCGGGTTCACCTGCGGGGCGGCACCGGGCGGGGCAGGAAGTTCTCCTGTCCCGGTCTGCCCTTCCCTTTCCGTCCAGTCCCACAGGGAGCACCGAGGAGCGGACCCTGAAGAGTCCGAAGGTAGAGGCGATGCCGGTGGCCACAGCTGGGGGGACCCGAGGGGGTTCTTGTTACTGCCATATCATATTGCGCGTTATCCACAGTAATTACGGTAGCGCGGCCGTTCTCGGGTACTTACGGTAATGTCTCCCGCCCTCCCCTCTGGGCTCTGCGCTGCCACGGGCGACACCGCCCCCTGCCGGCGCGTCCAGGGGGGCCCTCGGAAAAGAAGTCCGATGGTGGCGCGGGGCTTCACATGGAAGGTTCCGTGGCCGGTGGCGTTTGCCGAGCGGAGCGGAGAAGCGGTAGCGACAGGGAAGGTTGTGAGCGGCGGACATTGGTGTTCCCCTCACCGCTTCCGGGCCGGTGCCAGGTGAGTGGCAGGAGGCGGCGGCTGCGCGCGGTGTTCCTTAGCTCAGATACAGCCACGGAGCGGGAGCGGGGTCTCCGGGAGCTTGGGGTGGGGGCACGGTCTGGGGGTCTGCGTGGGCCTCGGCCGGGGCTGCCTGAGGTAAAGTGCGGGCCGGGGGCACCGGATGATCCTCGCCCGTTCCTTGGTGAGCGGCCCCAGGCGGAGGCTGGCATGGGAGGTGCGGAGGAGAGCGGGGCTGCGCTGGGGGGGAGCTCCTAATCACGGGTCACGGCAGCTGGCAGCCCTTGAGAGCCGCGGCGCTGATTGCAGCGGTGATTGGAGCGAATAATTACAAGCTGTCGTCGGAAGCCAAAGGGGTTTGTGACAGCCGCAGGAGTGTGATTTCTGACAGCCTCGTCCTAAACTGGTTTTGCGCCTGTCACCGACTTTAGATGGTTTGGAAGATGGAGGAGAAAGTCAGAGGGATTGGGAGTACCAGAAGCATTGTCCACACATTTGGAAGGGTTGAAAGTGTTTTAAGCAAGTTTGTTAACGTGATGTCATTAGCAGGAACAAAAAATAACATGAGTGGGTAGAGCTTTGTACCTAATCCTGTAGTATAAACATGGTGAATGTGGAGGTTGAAGGTGAAACAGCATAGGCTTGAAGGAAGAGGTGTTCCTCCTGTCTCGGCGTTCCTTCCTGAAAGGATTTCATGATGTGATGAACTCAACTGATGGTGTCGCTGGTATCCTACGCTTGAAGCTCTCTAAGGAATCTGATTCTAATGTGACCTGCCCGTTTAATGGAGCAGAGGTGGTGGTGAGGGGCAGCAGCACAGAACTGAAGAATGACCTTGGGAACAAGCCCTGTGCTTTAATTGTTTATTAAAAGGCATAAACGAGTTGTTTCTGCTCAGTGTTTCCACTTACCAGTTCTTTGTTCCAACACTAATACTGACTTCAGTTATCCAAAAGGTTTGTAACCTTTACACTGTTAAAGGTTACTGATACTGACAGGATGTGACTGCAGTACCTGGTCTGACCTTCCTGGGCAGAGGAAGAAGGAACTTAATGTAATGAAAAAGACTTTGTGAGGTCTGGAAACCAGGACAGATTCCTGCCTCAGATGCAGAGGTGGTGGAGAGTGACACGCAGGGCTGAGTTACACAGTGGTGTAATTTGAACTGTGGTGTTGTGGGAAGAGCTGATTCCATTGTTAAATGTTTAGCTTTTTGTAAAGAGAATCGTGTTGGGGTGATGATGTGTGTGCATCTGGTGGGGTTAGAATGTGGTGCTGGCACAGAGTCTGCAGTTCCAGGAGATCTCGAGTAAGAGATGGAAATACTGGAGAGTTCAGAGAAGGCCACAGAAATGTTCTGGTCCTGGAAAACAAGCCATGAAACAGGCTTAGTGAACTCAGTGTATTCAGGCACATCCAATACAAGAGGGTTCAGGAGTGACTCAGCCACTCTGGAAGTCCATGCCTATGGGAGAGTGATCTGATAGTTGAGTGTTTTCAGCCTTCCCAACAAAGGCCTAGCAACAGCCCATAACTGAAAGTCAAAGCTACACATTTTTTTTTAAATATGACATCATTTCCTGGGAGTAGGGGGGTTAATTCTGGGAGAGGGGAAAGGCTTGTTGTGATTTGGAGCTCTTCTGCTTGAATGATAAAAAATTTGAAGATGGGCTTAGACCTGAGACTTTGGGGAGTTTGCTAGTATGAGGTGCCTGTGTGATTTGGGGGAGCTGGTGAGATTATCAGTGAGTCACCTTCTAGGCACTACTTCTTGGCTGCAGAAATAGCAGGACTTTTTTAAAGTTGCTTCAAGGGCTGTAGTTTTATATTAAGATAAGATGAAATCTTCATGCTTTTGGATGAACCTCTGCTTCAGGGGGATTTTCACGTGCTATTCTTCCAGAGCATAGTTAGCTTAAGGGAACATTTGTTGAAATCATCAGTTTGACCACAGAGAGCAGACATCAGGCTGTGCTTTGCTAGCTCAGGGAGTCTCCTCCTTCATCTACTGTGTCTTCCCCACATGTCTGCAGCATTATCCGGGTTTGATGTAGGAAGGGATTTGTTAAGGCATCATACAAGTTTTTCACCCTCAGCAAAGGCAAGGTTTCCATGCCGGGACTTTCTGCCTACACTGTATTTATCTCTTCACATTCCTAGAAAGGGATTTGGGGACCTATTTGTCTCAATGAGTTATTTCAACAGGATGAGAGTGCTTTCAAGGTGTTAGGTTTTATAAAAGGCTATGGGATGATGGGGTCAGCTCCAGGCTCTGTTGACTCCCTCTGAAATGATGACTTTTAATAAATCAATTAATAAATCTCTGTGAGCGTAAACTCTATCTTATGGAGCTCTTTGTGTTCTGGTGTGTGCCAGGGGCTTGGTGCATCCCTGGTTTTATATAGAAAACAGGCACCTGCCCATGACTGTATGTCACCTTTTTGGCTCAGGTATTCCTACTAGCCATGACTTTTGGTCCGTGTTTTTCCTCACTGTAAGTGCCAGCAATAGGGCAGGAATAATTAAATTTCAGCATGTGAAGTAGAACCAGGAAAATGCACATTCTGGGATGTGATGATCCACCAGAAACCATCTGCTTCAGGTTTTTGAGGCAGTAATGCTGTTATTAAGAATCGTGATGCTCACCCACACAAGGTTTTGTTGGTGCTCACTGACAGTTGCAGCAAACTTTTCTAAGCTCTCTGTGTTGGGGGAGTTGAATTTGCTGCTTGCATAAAGCCACATGAGACAAACGTGTGGTTCATGAAGCACATGCAGAATCCCAAACTGGTTTGGATTGGAAGGGACCTTAAAACTCATCCTGTTCCAACCACTGCCACAGGCAGGGACACCTTCCACTAGAGCAGCTTGTTCCAAGCCCCATCCAACCTGGTCTTGAACACTGCCAGGGATGGGGCAGCCACAGCTTCTCTGGGCACCCTGTGCCAG
>JASSUY010039826.1:0-18778 GCA_032466535.1 Forpus xanthops | reverse complement strand
ATTCTAAGCCATAACTATAAACACTGGTGTTATCAGCGCTGTTCCCAAGCCAAAAATCCAAAACACAGTGCTGCACCAGCTACCACTCAAAGGAGAAAAATGGCTGCTGCTGCTGAACCCATGACAATAATAGTTCAAGCTTTCTCTGAAGTAACACAAGTTGTCACAAATGAGTTTTACAGCGCAAACTTCTTTAACCCTAGGCTGGACTTCTTACAACAGCCTTTTTCCCTGAAGGAAGTTCAGTTCTAACTGAACTTGGTGTGGTTAAAGAAGTGGCTGCTGACAGAGGTCCAGAAAAAAAAACTCACAGTGGTACATGTCAACTGTGTTGCACTTGTTGCTCTAAGCAACTCTGCTCCTGCCCAAGAAGTATTCACATTATTAAAATACACATTATTAAAATGTAGACTTTGAAAAATAATGGCATACAAGTCACATTTGTGGTCTCCCTTTTAGAGCAAATGACTTACTCATTATAAGCAGTAAATTACGTAAAGCTGCCTACATATGACTGTACATTACCTAACATATAAATCCTTTCAAGCATATTGTACTATGACACAGCATACTCAAGATAATGCTGATCAAGTCTGTGCCACTCTAGTAATAGAAACTGAGCAGTGGACGTGGATATTCTTACAGTATACAACACTCTTGAAATAAGGAACCTTCTTTTTCAGGATGCATTACTCCTTCTGCCAGGCATCCAGTTAAGCAGCTGTACGCAAACCTCGAATCAATTTTTGTGACAGAGGAGAGGACGCACAAAAAGAAATTTAAAATAAGTAGTCAATAAAAGCTAAGAAGCAACCTTGAAGTAAAGTAAAAAGCCACAATTATGTTAGAACTTAAAAAATAAAATCAGGCCTCCTCTTCAATGTGTGTAAGTGAAAAAGATATTTGATCCTTTCTACATCCTTGAAGTGCTGTGACAAAGTAATGCTTTGCACTGTAATGCTTTATTAGTTCAAAGCACTATGTAAACATTGGCTAATGCAATCTCAGTTTCTATGCAAGGTAACCTCTATTTCTTTTACATGGCAGATAGGAAAATGGAGATGTGTTTTCTTGTCCAAGAACAGGAATAAAGAGATGCATTTTCTTGTCCAAGGACACACTCCAAGACATGTAGGACACTGGAACCGTTATTGTCTAGCCCAAGATCATTCCTTTACAGTGAGTTTTCTTCTACTTCCGGTATCTGTTAAGACTGCCCTAACTGTCAACAAATTGCAGGTAGCAAGAATGACTGTTTTTATTGAAAGTATTATATAAAATTTTGAACTATAATTGTAATAATTTAGAAGGTTTGCTCTATTTTAGAATGCATTATTTTTTAATTCACTCCAATACATGCAAAATCAGAAATGTAGGGTCATGAATCAAATGCATTATTTTTATCATGTTATTGTTGCACAAATATTCCACATCACTATACAAAAAATGTGCTGAGCTCAGCAGTTTATAGTCAAATCATCTACAGGCCGTTAGCTAAAATTGAGCTGATCTCATAGAGTGTGAACTCAGGTGGGAAAATGGATGGACAAGTGCTTCAAATAAAAATTCCAAACTCTGCAAGAAAGCAGCTCAGGATAGAGCCCAGTTCTGCAAAGTTTTGTTCAGAGAACTTGGTTTCTGTAGCAAACTTGAAACCAGGGAAGTGGACTGAATAATAAGTTTGCTTTGCAGAACTGCAGTATTCTAAGGCATGGTTAATCCTGAGAAAGACTACAGAAATTATTTCTCTCTCTCTTAATCCCTATCATATGAATATTTCAGATGATCAAATATTGCTATATTGAAAAGAACTTCTGTGTTTGCTGTATTTGCCATAAAGTCATATCTTGAGTTATGCGCATGTGGCCTCAGTCTTTATTAGACAAATATAAAGGTATTTCTGGGCTATGAGAGTATAGGTTAATTCCTCTTATGAAAGAATTTGCAGCATTGGCTTTGTCCCTTTCTTATCCAAGCTACATTTATGGAGAATTTCTGTAATGATAATTCAGATGATCGCCTGCAATGAAGCACCAGCAGTAGTCACCACTCCTGTTGCTGCTGACTGTCAGCAAATCCACACCTTTCACCTCTTCAAGCAGCTTGCATATGCCAGGGTTTCAGCACTTGTGAACACAGGTCCTGGCAGGAGTCAGATGGGTATGGTATGGTGTGCCTAGCACTTGTCTTGAGCTAGGAACACATCTGCAGACTTAAATATCTTTATGTGGATCATTATATGACATACGAATGTAAATTAAGTGTGGCTAAAGTATGCACCAGCCTCCTGCAGTATCTGGCAGCTCTGGAAAGGGCTTCAGAGTTCCAGGCCAGGTAGGGAATCAGACAGCCATTTCGTCCTCCATCGTCCTCAGGCTCTGTCAGGGGATGGATGTTGACAAAAAGCTATTTCCCCACTCTAGAGGAACCCCCACACTGCCTTGTACACTCACAGTGTCATACCACTGGCAGAAATAGAGTATAACACATCCATGGGCACACATTTGCACCTGTGTGTGAGGCTGTGCATGTAAGTTTGTGAGAGATATGCATGTATCTATACATATACAAATTTATATTTATATATACACATAGGTGTTTAATAAAAACAGTAATTCAGTGCTAACAGGTACTTCACAGTGAACATTGACTGGAATATTCTGGAGCATGCTAGATTAAAACATTCACCATTTAAAACTATCAGAGAGAGACTCCTCTGGGATTTTCTGAGAGAAATATCATTAAAGGCTAATAGGAAGCTGGACATGGAGACCTTAAAGAGAAAAGAAATTGGAATTTCAGTGTTAAGAATAGTCAAGAGAAGAGAGTGTTGAATGATAAAAAACAAACCAAATCAGTTGGAACTCATCTAAGCTACCTCATATAAAGTGTGTAAAATGTAGGTCAGAGTACCTTAACATGCAGAATTATTTTTGTCTTCGTATTTTTTGTTATTTTTTTCTATTTTCTCTGCATTTTAGCAGATTTTTTTCCAAGTGGGACTGTTAAGAGATACCATTCCACATATAGCTGAAAGCGAGAGGTAACATTTCCTATGAAATCAGGCCTTTTATAAAAAAATATATATTTATAAATCTTGTGAATCTCAAAAAGAGGAGAACATTTTTGGGAGGAGGAGAACAGGCATGCAGTAGTGACTTATACTTTAATTCACTAATTTTTAATATAACTTAACTACATTATACTTTTTAATGCAGTGAAAATGAGGACCAGATCTGAAGCTGGAAAAAATCCTCATCTCTGCTTTCAGAGGAGTTTCACTTACTAATAGCATATGAAGAGCTGTGCCATGAATTGCATGTTACACTACCACAAACTTTCATAGCTTTGTCCCTTATTTCAGGTTCAAGCTATCTTTCAAATAATTTTTTTTTTTTTTTTTTTTTTGTCAGGGCTTACATATTAATCGAACTTCCATTAACTTCCTGAGTCTGACCTTGCAGGGTTCTTTCAAACCTGGCTGTGTTTACCATCTTCTCTGGACCATCTAGTCCTCTGAACTGCTGCATGTATGCATTTCCCTGATATGTTTGCAGAATGCGAATGACTTCTGCTAGTTACCATGGGGACACGAGCAAGGACATGAGAAGCATAGCAACAGTGCTCCTATTTTTCCCATTTTTTGCTTTCATGGCAAGGTAAGAGGAACTGCAGCACATGCTTGAGCTTTTTCTTTCTGTTTCTTTTTGTCACATATGCACATACACAAAATATTTGCTTCCTTTTAGTTAACACATAATAGACATATGTGGGGTCTTTAAAGCAAAGTTTCAAATCAGATTACTATGTTTTCAGGTCCCTAAAGGAATAACAGGAAATGATTACAAGAACTATTATACATTTGACATACAAACTTCTAGTCTTGAGGCAGTAAAAGAGACCTGAATTATGCCATTTTTTAACAAAAGCAATAAAAACAAAGTTTGGATAAAATCCAGTATACATATACATGTCTTAAGAAAGAGATATCTATTCTTTAAAAGAACAATGTCTATCGCACACTACAACTGCATAAATTGGACAAACAATTGATGCAGTGGTTTGAGGTTTCTGATCTTGATTTGAATTTCCTTTTGGAAAAGAAAGAGTGCTCTGGTGATCTTAAACACAACCAGGTCTCAGCTTAATATTTTAAAAGTGGACTTCCCAACAGTGCTCCCCAGATTCTGTTTCTCTCTCCTCCCCTATACCCTTTTTTAAACTTACTCTTGTCTCTCTTAAGTTCTTTCTGTATCAGTAGTAATTAATTTAAGCACTGTTGCAGCTACAGTTTTCCAGGGAGATAATTTAATAACATGACAGAAATCCATGTTGCTTAGTCACATGCTATTTCTTCATTCTTTTATATCAGTATTATGAAAACCTTGATTTCATTAGATATAATTTTAATAGCTAGGTCTAATTATTTTCTCAGAGGATAAATACAGTGAAGACAAACTGCTACTGGCACAATTCAAGCTGTCGGGCCACCATAAATGACTATATTTATGGTCCTTTCTCCACTGAATCCTTAGATAAAAAAAACCTCAATTGTTGCTTTATTTTGGTGCCATTATTTAGCTGGTGTCATTTTGTAAAAACATTTCATTCTCCAAGGACTAGATTGCTCTAAATGTCTTTCAGACACAAAAGGAATAAATAAATAATTAGGTCAACAAGAAGACACAGCAACTTTTAACTGCCTACATGAGGACATTACTGTAGAAACGCCCCAACTGTAGTTTTAAGGGCAGCAGAAGTTGGTTTAGGAAGAGAAAACATCTCATTGTCCTTTGAGAAGTGCACAGAAGAAAGAATAGGCACTTGAGGAACCAACTAACAATCTCCTGTGGGGGACATAATCCCACAAACCAGCCTTTTAAAGTATCTTCCTCTCATCTACAGATGGGGCAGGGCCCATGTCCCAGTGGGCAAGTTGAGGCTGAGTACCACAAAATCCTGAGGTAGTTTGCAAAGATGTGGCATCTATATGGGGTAGAAGAAGATAATTCATGTCAGAGTGAATCTGAATTTTCTTTTCTAATAGTGTTTGATTGATACTCAGCAGCAAGAAAACCTTGTAGTAGTCCTGCTGGTGAATCTGTTTCTGAGTATTTATTAGGGTCCATCCAGAGCTATAAACATTAAGTAGATCCAGAAGAACTTAGAACTTTGTAGCTCTCTGTTCTATATTTTAGGGGTCAAACAATCTTCCACCAGAGAGTCTTATAATACCCTTCTCTATCCCTTCCTTCCCACCCTCAGCACCCATCCAAGAGGTCAGCCCCTGGTAGAATATTCAAAACCAACCAAAGAAGACAGTAGCTGTGCAGCTTCCAGGCAAACTAACAGCTTCAAGCATTTCAAATACACTTTTCCAACTAAAATGCTTTCCCTCCCCATGTTCCTGGTATTTATCTCACAATCCTTCTAAGGGAGAGATTAAACCCTTGGAAGTGAAATCCATCTAAAAATCTGCAACTATCAAGGGTGGAGAAGGCAAACAGCAAGTGAATTGAAAAAGGAAAATTAATCTATTATTATTGGACAGTAGAATTTGATTGCAGTTACACGAGTGCCAGAAAACTATACATATATGGCAGATTTTCCACATATTTATTTAAATAACAGCTACATTTATGATATCCCATAGAGGATCATAAATATTCAAGGACCTAAATTTTCATTAGTACACGAGCAAGTAAATTTTCAAAGTGATGTACAGGGTTTTAACTGCATGAGTCCCATTAATGTCACTACTTTGAAAATTTACTTCCTATGAACTTCTAGAGAGAGGATGGGGAAAAAATGAAAAAGACCCTGTCATAATTTTAAGATGATGACAGGGAAAAGCTTGTCATCACTTTGGCACTCTGGTACTTTAATTGGTAAAAGAAAGATTTAAATCAAGTCTTCAAAAGTAAGCTCCATTTTAGGCACAGACACCAATGGTGACATGCTGTCAGGAGTCTGCACATTACTAGACAATGTACTAATAAGCCTTTTCCTGCAAATATTAACAGTAGGCCAGTCCTGCTTGTCTTTTTCTGAGGGGTTTAGTGGGAGCTCTTGGGTTTTGGATTAGAAATCAGACTCTCTTTTTTGGATCTGGAATTTAAAACCCTGGAATTTTTTTTTTTTTGATTGTTGCTTTTATGTATGTGTGTGGTTGGTTGTTGTCTTTTGGGTTGTTTTTTTTTTTTTTGAGACCTCAGTTGCCCTTTGGCCAGCTGTTAAATTACATTAATGAGACTAGAAAACTCTCTCATGAAAAAAATATTTATTTATGTGTGGCAGATTAACATTTTTTATGTCATGCATAGTATTACCAATAGGCTTCTTCTTTCCCTGAAATATGTTTTAAACATATTTTGTATTCATGCCGTGTTTTTCTATTGTTCATAATATAACGTATGAGAGCAATCACAGTTTAGTTAAATATCTATAGTTTTTCTCAAGGAGTGCATCAAAGATTGTGGCAATTCAAGCATCACTGCTAATCTTGTAGTTCAGCTAGGATACACAAGGAAAGCTGTGGAGAAGCCCTTGCACTGAGGTTACAAACTTTGGGACTCAAGAGGTTAAGAGGGGACTATGCTAAACAAAATGTACTTTGCGTGGGCATCACTAAAGGAAAGACCCACGGTGAATGGACATTAAAGGCCTGAGTTCAGTACATGGACATGCGTGTAACTGCAAATTCAAAGTTGCTGGTTCACTTGGTCATAGTTCCTTGAAGTTGAAAAGAGAAATTAAGGAAGATGGAGGCAGTTCTAACACAGTTTTTTTTTTTTCAAATCAGTCTCTGCCATAGAGAATGAGTTACATTTTCTGTGTCAGGCTTGCCTTGCCTGTTAATAGTGATGAGGAGCTCTTAATGATTGAGTTATCATGAAAAAACATGCTGAAAGAAGCTGATAAATTGAAAGCTTCAAGTCAACAGCGCTAAGTGATAGACACCGCAGAATTCAGAAGTAGCTTAAATTTGATACGACAGAGCAGCTAAAAAAGTGCACAGGCTCTGATTAAAAATGCCTATTATATCAGTAACTTAGAGGGTGGCAAATTTTATGCCTCTAATTAAAGACTTCAGAAGTGATCCAAGAAGTTACAGATGAATAAACATTGTACCTGTATTGGGAAAGTAAAACAATAAATACTTGAAAGACCAGGAGGTGATAAAGCCTAGCCTGCAGAGTTGTCTGAAGAGACTCACTGATGTACTAAAATTCAGTATCATCAAAGTAATAGCAGGTAGTTTATTTAGTCTTCTGACAAGGTCTTGCACAGGAAATTAGTAAGGAAAGTAAGTATTTGTGAACTAAAGCATTACTGAGCCTCAAAATTGTCTAAGAGAAAGACTAGAATTAAACTGTCAGTTTCTATAGTGGGAAAACATAGAATGCCTCAAAATCCCATCCTGAGATCAATGTTTTCTGGATCAGCTGTGGTTTGGAGTACCAAAGTAAGTAGGTTGCAGAAGTGATGTCAACTACAGATGGGCAGAGAGAATGGTAAGGAACTTCAGGGAGACCAGAAACTGAGCTCACAAAGGCTGTTGTTCTGCTGAAGCTCAGAAAATATATGCCCAGGGAAAAAAAAAATAGATTTCTCATATACTTTAAACTATTTTAAATTAACTTTACTCCTGCTTCAGGGAGGAAGAATGCAAATGCAAGGAAAATGAGAGATGGAAGATTATAAATTGATGAGTGGAGATACCTGCTTGGAGTATTTTTCTATAGACTATGGAACTCACTGCTGCTGCAAGTCATTGAGGCTAAGAATTTATCTAGATTAAAAAGGCTCTGTCTTGCATTTTACAAAAACAAATTAAGAAAATAACCCTCACACAGAATTGTAGTGGCTAATTCTAAGAAAAGGGAAGCAAAGAAATGAAAGGGATTTAACCTTGTGTTGGCTTTCACTTGTCTTTAAAGTAGTAAATTTGCCTGTCATTGGGGTTTATAATCTTCAAAGCAGTAATTAGTTGTGTGAACAGGCTGATGTTTCTTAATCTAGAAAATACTTTCTATAATCTGGTTTTTATTTAGCTTCTCTTCTAGTTCCTCAGATTCATATGTTCAAGTTGTAGAGAATGGTGTGGCAAAGTCAAAATTGTTCAGAGGGTTAACAAATCTTCCTTTTTTTTCCTTTTCACTGTCTGACTGAAGGACAATCACTACTTGCCATCACAATTACAGCCATAACTGAGAAACTGTGCAAGTGGGTAAGTGAAGGAAGATTAATTTTAAATTTCATCTCTGAAGAAATAGGAATATCATCAAAGGGATATGGGTCTATAGTTCAATTGATAGTTATTAAATATTCTAAAGCAGGAACCAGTGTTCAGTAAAAGATGAGAAATGTTTAAATGTGGGATATGAGGGGTGATGAAAGAGCTAATTATGACAGGGAAGGACTCAAGATGTGGCACAATGGATAATGAAAATATTGCCAAGATAATGATAAGTATATGTACAGACTGGGAGAAGAAGGTGAGACTGGGGCTGCATAGAAATACAGCTATGAGAAAACAAGTCTTTTAAATGATAGTTCTTTCTCACTTGTGCCTTTGGAACTTTGCTTTATTTTATTTTCCTGTGCCTGCTTGCCACCTGAAGGCTCTTCTACCTCCCTGTGCCTTCTGTTCGGAGGTTGTGACAAGTGTGGAAGGTACTTCAATTAGAGAAAAAATGAGATACAAAGCTGAGACTGTTTTTCTCCCTCCCATAGTGACTAGCACATTGCAAGAACCCAAACCTAGGGAAGATGGGAAAAGTAAAAAAGACGTTTTAAATGTATGCAGAAAAAATAAGAATTGTTGTGGACAAGCAAAGGAAAAAATCTTAACATTAATCTACACAGCAAAGATTATTTTGCCAGTTTAAAGTGCAAAATCTTTCGTAAACCTCCAGAGAGGATCTTTACTGGCAGAACAGTAATATGAAGACACTAATATGTCAAATCAAAATGTCATTCCTCTTTCCCTTATACAGATTCATTTTTCCCCCTCTCTTTGGCTGTCTCCCTCTGCATTCTCCAAGTTTAATCTGCAGTTTGACTTCAAATACAATAATTCACTAGCTCTAGACATGCGCTTAAAGGACTACATATAATTGTAATTCTGAAGAGATTAATACCTTATATTGATCTCCTATTTCTTCATCTATCTTGGCAGCATGTAGTATTTTTTAAGAAAAGGAAAAATGATTTGTTTTCAAAAGGTTCCTGGTTTACTGCCTATGCGTACAGCTGCTAGAACTCACGTATTCTCCTAAAAACACTGTGGTAGTGCAAGTAGAATAAATATATGTTTAGATTTATTGGTTACAGTTGACAGCATATGGAAAAAGCTATGGTCCAGCATAAAAGCCTGCAGAAGTGTCTATTGATTTGAAAAGACAGGTTTTATCTATTAAAAATAACCCTTACTGTGCAAATGCACTTTGAGTGCCAGTTCAATGTCTATGTCTTACAGTCAATATGAATATCTCCTACACACTAAGCTGTGCTGGTTTTTCTTAAATGAACACTGGTTTTTTGAATGTTTAGCATGTCCTAACAGAAGTGAACTATGTTTAATTTGGTAGACAGTTCTTATCACTGAGGCCATTTATCTGGTCATTCGGTTAGCTTTTGCATTTTCTTGTTTGTTTTTAATAAATACTTAAAATGAAATGCAAAAGTAATGTGAAACAACAGGCTTAATGATACCCTTCAGGGTGTACAGGAAGAGTTTGACTCACAAAATAAGAGACACCTGCAGATACATACATGTGTCTGTCTTAAACGTGCCCCAAAAATAGACATCATAGTGTGAAACCAGGAACTACATAAACTCTTAAAGGAACGCCTTTGTAAGACGGTTGCCTTGATTCTGTGAAATGCTGAATGCCTGAAACTGCTGTTTAGTCAAATGAGAACTGATGACATGTAAGATGCTGAAGTATATGTATATCTGTCTAGAAAAATCTTTTTAGAAAGTGGCTCTTTAGATATATAGTATATTTCTGTGCTGTTTTAGTAAAAATACATTTCTCAGTCTTCAATGAAGGAAGACATATTTAAAGGCACACTCATACATGCCATAGATTGAAACAGTTGGTTCTGGTGTTTCCAAACTTGGAGAATTAAGGAAAATATTAGTAGATTTAGGCATACAAATTAAAGTGCTTACCATTTAATACAGTCTTTTAAACCTTTTTAGATATGTAAGAGAACATCCACCATCTGAACAAAAAAACTGAGCGCAATGTGAAAATATTTAGATTGATATAATATCAAGAACCAAATTACTTGTATGGAAAATTGCAATATTCAGTCTCACACTGCATTCAAAATCCTCTCTGCCACTTCATAAATAACTTGCTCTATGTGCATTTAAAGTGTATTTCTGGAGCTCTATTGCACTGATTGTTAACACCAACCCCTTGGCTGTTATGTACTGAAGGAGTCCACGCTTCAGTTATGATACTGAGGCAATCTGATCTTGGTCTGATTTATGCATAGAATATCTATGCATAATACTGCTAGTTAAAGATATATTCAGAAAAGAACATAATTTCAGATATCTTTGGGTTTGTAAATTTAAACTAAGAGCTTGTGAAATTTTCCAGTTAACATGATACTTGCGGAAAGATAGGAAAATGCATATATATTGTTGGCTGGCACAGGCTCTGTCTGCATTAGCATTTTGGACCATTTTGCAGAGCAATTCTGGCACATGATAACTGTATTTCTTTCAGATTAAATTAATCAGGAATCCCTGATTCAGGTGCAGATATAATGCACACTAATGGGCTCAAACCATCGATCTGAGCTGAGAACAGTTTCAAACCCCATACATCATGAGGACATTCAGTTCTGTAAGCCAGGCTAAATGCAGCCCAAAATAAAATGTGAAAATTGCACATAATTTTGGGGCTCTGACATCAACTACTTTGATCTAATGCTGTGCTTCTACTTAGATAGCCTGCTTGCCAATGTAGGTATAACCATATACTTGCTTTTTGATTGTCAGGGACTTCCCTCTGAAGCCCAGATGCATAAATCTCATAAAAATATCAGAAATTCAGGATTAAAGAGAAGCCATCTTAGTTTTAGCTATTTTTTTGTTTTCATTAACATTTTTTGGAAGAAAGACCGTATATAATTAATGAGCTAGTCTTTTCTCAGCCAGGATTATTCTGAGGTAAGAATCTGATTAGTTTTCATCCATTCTTTAACTCATTTCTTGTCACTTACATCGAGTCAACATCAAAAAATTTACTGGTTCTCATTCCCATTGAAAAACTGAACTGCTGAGATGAGAAAACATGATTTATTCAGACCCAGAAATTTACATTCAATGAAGTGGTTTTTTACCAAAAGAAAGGTGGGAGGGTGGTTTTGGGAAAGTGCTGATATGAATTTTGCTATTGTTCCTATATTGCTAGCTTAAATAAGAATGACAAAACTGAACACAGAAAACCTCCAATGCAACAGTGAACCAAGAACCATTTTTGTATAGGCCAATCTGTAATACAAAATAAGAAAAAAAAGAGATGTCTAGAGGCAGTATATTAGATTTTTCTAGGTGTTTCTTTTATGTACAGAGCATTTCCAGTGTCAGTACATGAGGCTTTTAAACATTAAAGTACTGCAACGTCCATTAACAGCATTGTTGTGTATGTTTTCAAAAGACAAATGCCTAAATGATAAAAGCCTATCTTTTTGTTTCTAATTTCAGTTCGTGTTTGACTTGGAGAGGTGATATCAACTGAGGAACTAAATTTACAGATGGTAGTAGTACCTAGCTTAGGTGTAAGAATGTTACTGGTTTCTGTCCACAAATACTTTATACAGGCTTCAATTTAGCATGACACTCATGGTTAATTGATGAGTATGCTATTAACCAAAAGTAAGAGTTGGCAGTTTTTTAATCTTCAGCAAAAAAAAGTTTCACCATGCCATTGAAAACAGTGATTAAGAAGTGATGCTTTAAACCTTCAATTAAAATATTCTGCAAATATTGATCACATAAATGTATCTTACATTTTTCCTTTGCTAGCCTCTCGCATACCACAAACAGCCTCTTTTGTATATCATGAAATATAACACCACAAATACTTTTGCAGCTTGACTATTGATGTAGGTTTTACTTCCTAGTCCTTTCCACCTTAGCTTCTGGCAACTGTCTTCATCAAAGTTTCTAACTAGCCATAGAACTCTGCGTTTTGATCCGCCTGCATGTAAACTTTATAGCTACACATTGCGTTACTCCATTGATTTATATCAGTCTGCTGCATTGCAGCAGGAGGTATCATGTCAAGATTCTTTCCCTTTCTAGGGCACTGTAACATATCTGGGTTTCATTTTAGACATTTCCCACTTCTGAAAAACCATTTACGGTTATTTTTGGCTAGTTGCCCATTATTCTTTGCAGAACACTTATTTAAAAATATTATCCTAAGGACAAAAGTCATAGAATCATAGAATGGCTTGGGTTGGAAAGGACCTTAAGGTCATCTAATTCCAAGCCCACTGCCATGGGAAGGGACAAGTTATATAGAAACTACAGAAATTTCAGAAGTACCAAATACCATTTCACTTGTTATTGTGTAGAAAAAAAAGTGTAGAATGTGAGGCCTATATTTTATATCTCAAACTTTTAAGAATTTGGAAGCAATTTTGGGAATGGCCTGCTGATATCTACAAAACACCAAAGAGAAGAGGCTGCACAGGCATAAGCCTCACAAGTATGCTTGAGAGGAGTTGGCAGATGAAGTTGCTAAGCCACTGTCCATTGTATTTGAAAAATCATAGCATACAGGTGAAGTTCCTGATGACTGGAAAAAGGGAAATATAACCCCCATTTTCAAAAAGGGAAAAATGGATGAGACGGGGAACTACAGACCAGTCAGCTCCACCACTGTGCCTCACAAAATCTTGGAGTGGATTCTCCTGGAAAGCATGCTGAGGCACATGAAAAACAAGGTGGTTAGTAGCAGCAGTATGGCTTCACTAGGGGGAAATCCTGCCTGACCAATCTGGTGACCTTCTGTGATGGGGCTACAGAAATGATGGACAGGGGTAGAGCAGTTGATGTCACCTCCCTGGACTTGTGCAAAGCATTTGACACTGTCTCACATGACATCCTTGTCTCTAAGTTGGAGAGTCATCAATTTGATAGGTGGACCACTCAGTGGATAAAGAACTGGCTGGATGGCTGCATGCAAAGAGTTGTGCTCAATGGCTCAATGTGCAGCTGGAGACCAGTAACGAGTGGTGTCCCTCAGGGATTGGTGTTGGGACCAGTCTTGTTCAACATCTTTGTCGGTGACATGGACAATGGGATTGAGTGCGCCCTCAGCAAGTTTGCTGATGACACGATGGTGTATGGTTGGGTTGATACATTGGATGGAAGGAATGCCAACCAGAAAGACATTGACACGCTTGTGAGGTGAGCTGATGCCAACTTCATGAAGTTCAACCATGACAAGTGCAAGGTCCTACACGTGGATCAGGGCAATCCCAGGCACAGCTACAGGTTGGGCAGAGATGAGGTTGAGAGCAGTCCTGCAGAGAAGGACTTGGAGGTGTTGGTCAGTGAGAGAATGAACATGAGCTGGCAGTGTGCCCTTGCAGCCCAGAAAGCCAACCATATCCTGGGCTACATCAAAACGAGAGTGACCAGCAGGTTGAGTGAGGTGACCCTGTCCCTCTACTCTGCTCTCGTGAAACCTCACTTGGAATACTGTGTGCAGTTCTGGTGTCCTCAACATAGAAAGGACACGGAACTGTTGGAACAAGTCCAGAGAAGGGCCATGAGGATGATCAAGGGACTGGAGCACCTCCCCTATGAAGATAGGATGAGAGAGCTGGGGCTGTTCCGACTGGAGAAGGCTGCTTAGAGACCTCATAGCAACCTTCCAATATCTGAAAGGAGCTTGTAGGGATGCTGGGGAGGGTCTCTTCATGAGGGACTGTAGTGATGGGACAAGGGGTAGCGGGTTCAAACTTAAATAGGGAAAGTTTAGATTGGCTTTGAGGAAGAAATTCTTTACTGTAAGGTAGGTGAAGTACTGGAATGGGTTGCCCAGGGAAGTTGTGAATGCTCCATCTCTGGTGGTGTTCAAGGTTGAGTTGGACATAGCCTTGGGTGGCATGGTATAGTGGGAGGTGTCCCTGCCCGTGGCAGGGGGGTTGGAACTAGATGATCTAAAGGTCCTTTCCAACCGTAACTATTCTATGATTCTATGATATTTACAGCCAAATTGAGTTGCATTGCAAAAAGGGCAAATAAGGAAACTTCCCTGCCATGGGCATAATCAGATCTGGGTTGGACAGATTCATACCTGTGCTTCTTTTAAACACTACTTTATCAAAAAAAAAAAAAAAAAAAAAAAGAAAAAAAAAAATAAGAAAAAAAGAAAAATCAAGAAAGAAAAAAGTAAAGCTTTGTGTGTTTTCACTTACTGTAATATATAGGAGGCAGTTGTTTCTTTTATCAGCTCTCAACATTTCATACAACAAATGCAAAGGTGACAGGATATCAAGATGGAGTGGGATTTAATGTACGCAGCATGACACTATGATGTAAGAAACCTAAATTCTAGTGATCTTGCTCAGCTTTAACAAAATAATTTCTTTGCTTTTCTTTGTTTTGAGCACTGTGTAAGTGCTAGTTAATAGTTGCAATGTGTAGGAACAGTAGCAAGATTCCTGAATTACATTTATACAGTGGAAAGGAAAAATGTTTTACTTTCCTCAGTAACAGAGAAAGAAAATAATCTGATTCAGTGTCAAGGTCCTCCACTTCAGAAAAGAGCTAGAATATTCTTAGAAACCCCTATTAAATATATCCTGTAAAAGTGTACTGTAAATGTTTATGAAGTACTTAAGAGTATTAGATGCATCTATTTAAATGGCTTTTTAGATAGAAAAGATTTATCTATTTGTTAAATGACAGTAATCTAATCACATAATTGTGTGCAGGGAAATGTGCCATAGTTATTAATTATAAAAACATGTCTGAATTATAACCATTCCAGATTAAAGCCTCCCTTTTCATCAGGTCAGATCAGGTAGCTCCTTCTCTAGGCCCTGCTTTTCTTTCACATCTTTGCTTATGCATGCTGCAGGCTGCAGGGCTAAGTAGTCAAAGCATAATGTACTCCCTTATTTAGAAGTCATTCATGCTCTAAACCTTTAGGGGGATATACTGAAACTTAATATATGTCACAGCAGCCAAACAAACATATTGTCAGATCTGCTGTCAGGATCACCTGCAAGCAAACTGACAGCTCATTTTCTAGAGCACTCTTTTGAGGGGAGCCTCCAGTTTCCTAAGTGTTTTTTTTTTTTTTTGTCAGGATTTTAAGAAACTCATCTTCTCTGCTTCTCTTAAATGACATGGTCAAAGATTTCATTCAACCTGCTGGCAAAAGTTATGCGCTTATTCTAATTTATATTTTACAAATTCTGATATTTTGACAGCTAGCATATCTGCCATTATGATATTAGAGTGACTGCTGTAAACTGAGTATGAATACACGCACTTCAGCACAAGCATTGAAGCAAAAAGAGTAGTATTTGTAGTTGTGGATAACTCAATGTCTCTTTAAATGGTTGCACACATCTCTGGACTTCCCTAAGTCCTGCCCTTGAGGAACAGTCATAGTCAAAGCAGATGGTTTGTATGAAAGCCAAAAGGCTCAGAATATTTTATCTATCACTCAATCAGATGAGGGAAAAATAAAGAAAATAGAGGGTTGTATCTCACTTTGCTGCAACAAAACAGTTCTGCATCCACCAACAAACAAAAACTGAAAAAGCTTTCTAGCATTTCTAGCATCTTCTAGCAGTTCTCACTGCAATTAAGATACTCTGCATTGCCCTTCTGTTGGGGCAGACATTTTGTATTTATTCTTATATGTGAAAAAGGAGCATATGGCATTGGAGGTGATAGATAAACTGATTTTTTCATCTTTAGACCAAATAAAACTACACATCACTGAAAAGAAAACAGACCAACCAACAACAGACAGCCAAGAAAGTGTCTTTAAAGCAGGAGTTCTTAGGACATGACCTCAGCAGCTGCAAATATATCCATAGGAGGGTGAACACAAAGCGCTATGACCTGTAGGTCCAGAACATAAATCACAGCCATAGTGGACCTTGCTTGAAACCAATGAGCTGTGGTCAGTAGAGTCCAATTTTTTGCTTTGCTCTGTAAAGGTTAGTAATAGCAAAACTGAAGGAGAATGAAGCTATAAGAATATGACTTTTTGAGATTAAACTTGTGAAGCTGTTTATTAATTTACAGGAATTTATAGGAGTGGCTGATTGCTTTTCTCTTATTTTAAATTGAATTGCATGCATCTCCTCTCTCAGGTAAGAAAAATATGACCCTGCCAACCCACTGACTGTGAGAATGGCTTTGTTAGAAAATCTCTCCCTGATTTTTAAAAAGACTTTTCTTTTTCCTGCTTACTTCTGCCCATGAGTGAAAGAAAAGTTACACACAATCCCTCTGAAAAGCTGGATCCTGCAAAGTTTTCACAGTTGTTTGGAAACAAGTGAGAGCAACAGAATAAAGCAGAGTAAAGAAGTTTTCCTTTGTATCAGTCCGCAAAGAAAGCCCAACATTAGGGCTCCAAGGTTTCTGGTACTGCAGCAGTTTATATTTCCAGTGAGGCAGTAAATATGATGACATGATAAAAATGGCTTTTTTAAAAAAGTAGCCTCTGATGTGATAGTTTCTCTTCCTGCATTCAGGAGAGTTGAGAGATACTCTCACTGCATACAGTAAGTACGCCTGCAGGTTTCCTCAAGTTGCGTCTCTAAAACATGGGCACTATTGCTGCAGTTTTGCCATCCCTGGTGGGCCTTGCTGCTGCCTTTGGGCAGTCTGGCTCCCTTCTAAGACCTGAAGGAAGATGCTGCAAGTGCTGGAAAAGTAATGGTTTGTGTGTGACTGAGCTTTCTCAAGACTGTGGAGAAAGGGCTGAGCACACAAATGCTTTAATGGGGGTTTTCCATCGACTTGAGTGGTAATGAGAGAGTCTTGATTTCCACGGTATGAGGAAGAAAAAGTAAAAGCAGGTGAGGTTCTTCCTTCTTCATTTCTGTACTTTTCTGTAGGGAGTGTAGAGGAAAGAAAGGTCTCCTGGAGGTCATCACTGGAGCACAGGATCATGGCATGACAAACCAATGGTACTGTGCAATGACCCCAATGTGCCTTTTTCATTGCAAGGCTCGACACTGCATTACTGCAAACCATGAAGCTGGCCAAAGCACATTGTCTGAATGGCAAGCCGTAATCAGTGCTTCTTCCTGTGTGTCAGATGAGGGATTCTCCAGCCGTCTGGTTTGACTTTCTCAGTCTGTAGTGACTGTCTGTCCTACAGGCATTGCAGAAATGACAACCTAGTTGTGCATATATGATTTTGCTTTAAACCATCAAGCACAGGCACTGAGAGCAGAGGAGAAGTGACTGCAATGTAGACGTTTGCTAAATTAGATTTACTTTAATAGACACAGTTTGCTGCCATATGTCTGTCAGACTCCCAGCTGAAGGCTCGTTGTGCAGAGGCTCCTTACTGCCTACTCTCTATGAAAAATGTGTCTTTGGAATTGTTATAAATATTTTACCTTCATAGTGAGCACTACAACATAATAGAAATAATAAATAAAAATACATACAGAAAATGTAATAAGGAAGCATAAGCATTACTTTAATTTAGTTGCTATTTCACCATTTTGTCATTACTACTACAGAAAAATAAGATTATATTCCCACCAGGTGAGTCACTGAAAGCTCACTTCAAGATAAATCATTTTTGCAGATGATGTCCAAAAAAAGCTATGCATTCCCTAAATTCTAAAATGTGCGTGCCAGCTATCACTTAAATAGTATCTGGGATTTATTTTGAATAGAGGCAGCCAGAGGCTTGTATTGGCAAGGACAGCTGCAGAAATATTTTAGGCTTTGACCTTCAATACTGATGATGATACAAAGCTGTTTTCTGTAGTATTTACTCTGAATGCTGTTTGTCTTTCTACTTAGCTGCTAGCTCCAGCCATTCCTTCTGTTTTCTTGTGTCAATCCTAACACATTTTCTCCATCAGTCTCTTCATATTCTTTTTTCCTGTATCCCCTCTTTCCTTTTCTTTTTTTTTAACAGCTAAATCAAGGTTTTTACCTTCTCCCCATCTCAGTTTAAAAATACAGAAATCAACCTGGCACTTGCACCGTAACACCCTGCATGCATTTATGCATATCACAGTTCTTACTATCCTTAGAACCTGAGCTTTTGGGAACTTGAATCATCTATATCCTCTAATTCTCTGTATTATACAGGGCTGGGATACTGCTTATGGTATCAGAGGTAATAATAGCACTTGCTGAAGCTTTTCAGACACCAGTGAGAGAAACCTAATTTTCAGAACTTCTAATTCAGTTCTACTTCAGCCTATGCACAAATAAAAGGTAGAATAACATAGACTAAAAGATTGCTTTCAGAAACATCTTTGGATCTCTATCTATGGCAAAGGGATATCAGACCAATTTGATGGCCTTCTATGATGGGGCTACAGAAATGATGGACAGGGGTAGAGCAGTTGATGTCATCTCCCTGGACTTGTGCAAAGCATTTGACACTGTCTCACATGACATCCTTGTCTTTAAGTTGGAGATACACCAATTTGATAGATGGACCACTTAGTGGATAAAGAACTGGCTGGATGGCCGCATGCAAAGAGTTGTGCTCAATGGCTCAATGTCCAGCTGGAG
>JASSUY010039824.1:0-20023 GCA_032466535.1 Forpus xanthops | reverse complement strand
TTGAGATAAGAACAGTCCAGTAACTATGGTATAACACAAACCACTGCTGCTACCACCAATAATAATAATGATAAGGGGAATAACAAGGGAAGAGAATACAGCCACTTACCACCCACTGACGAATACCCAGCCTGACCGAGCAGTGCTCTATCCCTTCCAGGTAACTGCCCCCAGTTTATATAGTGGGCATGATGTGCTGTGGTACGGAATACCTCTTTGGTCATTTTGGGTCAGGTGTCCTGTCTCTGCTTCCTCACAGCCTCCCCTCCTCCCTGGCAAAGCATGAGGCTCAGAAAGTCCTTGGTCAGAGTAAATATTACTGAGCAGCAGCTAAAAACATTGGTGTTATCAGCACTGTTCCCAGGCCAAATGTCAAAACCACAGCACTGCACCAGCCACTAGGAAGGAGAAAATGGCTGCTACTGCTCAAACCAGAACGCCTAGTCAATGAGGGCTTTTGCTACCTCCAGTTTGTTGAACAGACTCCATTGCATGATATAGACATGCTGGTAGGTAGCTATTTGTCATGTCCTTATTTCCTTAAAAACTTTGTGGTGAATTCAGTGTCTATAGATCAGGCAATCTGATGTAATCAAAAGCAAGGATACAAGTGTGGGCTCTGAATTGCTTTCGTTTGGGACCACTGTGTTATTCTTTTGTGCTAAGAGTGCTCCTGTTTCTTTGCATTATATCTATTCTACCTCTGTTGCAAGTAAAAATATTCTTGTAACTTCTAATGTCGTTGAGAAGGATGTTATTTTAATAGGGTGTGTTTGAGAGAAGCATTCAGAGATTAAATGAAATGTAACGTGATGCTGTAAAGACTACCTTGGCTTCTTCATTACACACAAAACTACCTCCTCAACATTGCTGTGGGCATCACTGTGATTTGCATTCATCCAAGCTGACTTTTTGATCAGGATGACAAATGTATGCACTTCCTTGAATGGACAGGTTATTGCAATGTAGCGTTCAGCAGTGGCAAAGAGGCTAGAGCACAAACAGAGACTCTTTTGAAGGCCAGGAACTGCCCTCCAAATGTTGCCAGAATACACAAAGCAGTGTGGAAAAATTGCTTCTGAAGGATAGCTACCCATTGCTATTTTATTTTTTTCCATGAGCTGGAAGTCAATTCCATTTGCTCAACTGTAGTAAATAACTTCACCCATTTCAGATGAAGCTGTCTTATAGTGCACTAGAAAGTTTGACTAAATGTCATTGGAAATGTCATAATATGAAAAAAACTGTGCTTTAAATTTCAAAGGATTAGGTCTTGCCAGTGGGACTCTAACCTTGTCATGCAATGTGTGGCTGCATGGTCTCACTTCAATGTATTTTGTTTCATACTTGTATTATAGTTTCTAACAAATAAGAAAAGTTGTAAGAACTAGAAATTTTGCTGCTTTATTGGCTGGTGGATGGTGATATAGTGCGTTACCTCGTACTGATGGATTTCTGTAAGTTTGTTCCTAAATGTAGTAAGATTTACTACATTTTCATGTGTCTGCAACCACTGTAGGATATGACTTAGCTGAGAAATTAATGTTTCCTGATTTTGACTTCTGAGGACATACAAACTTCCAGGAACTGGCTGCTGCAGAGGTCAGGTTTGATTCTGTGTCCAAAGTATTGTTTTATTCTGACCACATGAGTGCCAACATCATTAACACTTTAACTTCTGTAATTTTAAAAAAAAACAATGAAGTGAGGTAGGCTGATGCTGACCTTATGAAGTTTAACCATGCCAAATGCAAGGTCCTACACCTACATCGGAGCAATCCCAGGTTAAGCAGAGAAGAGATTCAGAGCAGCCCTGCAGAGGAGAAGGACTTGGGGGTGTTGGTTGATTTAAAAATGAACATGAGTCAGCAGTATGTGCTCACTGCCCAGAAAACCAACCGTATCCTGGGCTGCATCAGAAGGAGTGTGTCCAGCAGAATGAGGGATGTGATCCTACTCCTCTACTCCACTCTTGTGAGATCTTATGTGGAGTATTGTATGCATTTTTGTTGTCCTCAACATAAAAATGATACGGAACTGTAGGAAAAAGTGCAGAGGAGGGCCATGAGGATGATCAGCGGCTGGAGCACCTCCCGTATGAAGATAGGCTGAGAAAATTGGGGCTATTCAGCCTGGATAAGAGAAGGCTGTGTGGAGACCTCATAGCAGCCTTCCAGTTTCTGAAGGGGGCCTATAGGGATGATGGGGAGGGACTCTTCGTTAGGAACTGTAGTGACAGGAAAAAGGGTAACAGGTTCAAACTTAAACAGGGGAATTTTAGATTGGATCTGAGGAAGAAATTCTTTAGTGTAAGGGTGGTGAGGCAGTGGAATGGGTTTCCCAGGGAAGTTGTGAATGGTCCCTTGCTGGCAGTGTTCAAGGCCAGGCTGGACATAGGCTTGGGTGACATGGTGTAGTGTGAGGTGACCCTGCCCATTGGAACTGGATTATATTAAGGTCCTTTTCAACCCTAGCTATTCTATGATTCTAAGTCAATTAACTTGTAAAGATTGAAACTAAATATTCATATAGACTGATATAATAAAAGGTCATTTTTAATTGTACTTCTGCAGTTCTAGTATTATGAAGACAATCTGCATATCTTGTATGACTTTTGAGCTGTGGTTCCTAAGGTTTTGCTGCTATTCTGTAAAATACGGTCTTAGGCACAAAAGCTGTATGTTCAGCTGCACTTGAACAGCTCTATGAATATTTCCAAATGACTCCTTTTCAGTGATACCTGAAAGGGACGGCTCTTCTATTTGCTGCATGGATTCCTGTTGAGCATTATCTTTTCATTGGCTGTCATGGTCAAATTCTCAAGCATCCCTAAACTACTCTGAATGGATGAGTGATAATGGCATGTTTGGGGAAAGATGGAATCTTAGAATAGTTAGGATTGGAAAGGGAAAGAATAAAGGACCTAATGTTTATTGTGTTAAGGAACAGGGTAATTCAGAAAGACACAGAGGACTTAAATTAAGCTATTACAAATAAAAGAGTAAGCTTTTCCAGTGTCCATATCGAAGATGCCAAGATGGAATAGGGTTATATTAGAGGTGGAAAGATTTAATATAAATTTGAGTTCAATTCAGTACTTTAGGTTGGCCAAAACGGATTATGATGAGACAGCTGAAGTAGTAAGATTGAAACATCAAGCCTTATTTTGCTCCCGTCTCCTTGCATCTTTCCAAATGTTGAGTTGTAGGTAGTCTTTAGGAATTAAAGGTTGAATTGCACTTCCATGGCTGGAGAGTTACAGATTAACTAGCAATTACCTTGGAGAAATGATCCATACTTTATTCCCTCCCATGCTTGTTTTCTGTTTTGTTCTTAATTGTAGTACTACTTTGTAAGAGCTTTTATAAGTGCTAGAAATGTATGTAGGAGAGACTATATTTCTGGTCACAGAAATCTGGGAAATAGGCTTTGAAAAACTTGAAAATAATAAAGAAGTTCTGGAATACCCTCCAAAACTTTGAACTCAAGATTTTCTCTTCCACACATTTTATATTCATTTAACTATTTCTTCTGAATTTGTCATCCCTTCTGATGTTGTGCCTTTTCATATTTGTGCTTATGTAGGTAAATGCCTGTTTAATGCACTTACATGCTTTTCTGAGCCAGTGCTGTAATATTTTTTTGTAGTGTGCTTCATACATTTGTCCATTCAAATGCATGCAGGGCTGCTGAAATGCTGGGTATTATTTATTACTTGGCCAGTAATAAATTTATGCAAATTACAGCTTAGAGGAGAAAAAAAAAACTATTAATAAATTTTGTTGTTGTAGTATAACTTAGATATAGGGAAGGAGAAATAATGGGAAGAGGCAACATTTTTAAGGTGCTGATATTTATTTTTTATCAGCTGTTAAAAATTTTATTTTCAGTAGAAAGCTCATTAAAAACTAGAAAAAAAAAAGGATAAAATAGGTTTAAAGATTTCACTGTTGAGAAAAAATATTGTCTGAAAAAAACAGGAAGGTGTCTGTTATGGGCTGATCCATATTAACATTTAGTATTTAAGTGCTTTCCTCAGCTAGAGGAGTCCATTATTCTTATTGCTGAAGTGACTGTCTCTGGTTAGACATTTAAGGTTTTCTGGGGAAGAGGAAGAAAACAGGCAGAATATGTTGGTCTCCAGAGGAGTGCTAACAATAGCAGCATTAAAGGGTGAAACACCCAAAGCAGACTGCTCAGGTTGTAGAAGATGGTGTTGTGCGCTCAGGCTGCCCGAAGTGTGTGCTGGTACATCCAAGCCATGCGTGCTGTAGCAGTTGTGTGAAGGAGGTTCATTAATTTCAGGACAGCAGTTGTCCTGTGAAAGAAGGAATGGAAGTCATGGCTCAGCATTTCAGCAGGAGATGTGCAAGGAGGTAAAAGAAGAAACCAAACCCTGGTATGCTCTGTGGTCTTGATGAGTTCATTAAATCTGAGGTTCAAATCGAGGCAAATTTCAGAAAAATGTTGAAGATGAAATTTCTTGTTTAAACATTAATACCTTCTGTTAAAAGCCTGTGTAGATAGAGGTAGTGAGACTTTATGAGCATTTGTTGGCTTTTTAACAGAGTTCATTATGCAGAAATATGTCTCTTCTGCTCATTTTAGTTTGGACATTAAACTTAATTGATTCATAAGAAGGCGACATGGGTAATAGGCTGTTATTAATGTGCATAACTTACTAAGGTGAGCTTTGTTCTGCTGAATTAATAAGTGAATTACAACAGAAATAGCCCAATTACCAGCTGAAATGGGACAGAATATCTTTGTAGACAAGGTATAAATAAATATTATCAATTTAGATTACTTTTAAATTTTATTGAAACAAAAAAGCAAGTAGAGAAAAATTATAGAAGTTTCAACATGATAAATACAATGGTTAATTTTCCATAACAGCAGCTGTTCTGAATTGATGAAGTATGACTGCATGCCAACAAGGGAAGGACTTTTCTGTTAAAAGGAGAAAGAAGTATCATCCTTAGATGCACCTCAGGAAGAAAACCAAAAACACTTCAAAAGATGTCTCTGCGAAGGAAATCAGTTGCTTTTGCTCTGTTGTTTGAAATGTCTACTCAAAATTTCTTCTTATATACTGTAATTTCTGCTGAGAAGCATCTTTACACTGCAAGTAAGTTGCTTGTGTAAATGTTGTCTGGGTGTTACTGGGTTGTTGTACAAGTGTGTAGGCTTGTTCTGCCCCTGTGCATGTCATCTGTCCTGTGGGGATGAGTTACCTAGTGAAAGTGATGTGAGGTTCTATTGTTGAGTCCCACTTGGCAGATGAGAAGACTTGCTTGCGTCTTCTCTTCTAGAGAATATTGTAGACCTACTTGTGTAGAGAAGGACTTTTCCATTCATGGGAGAATTGGGAGCTATGTCCTACATGCACGCTCTCTGCATGTAATATGAAGTCTTTGGCACAGTGCTCAGTTTTGACTTGGCTCTGTTGATAAGGCTAAATGGCCCCTATCCTATTTACAAGGTTTAGATAACTGTTTCATTTTGAAATCTCAAAGCAGGAGAAATCCTATTTCAATTAAATGGCAATTGCTCACCAACATGAAAAGGTTATAAACTAGTCAGAAATTTAGACCAGAACTATTCTTTGCAAGAGTGCTTACTGGTGCAGGAATATAAGTTTTTGAGAAGACCATACAACTTGCTATCAGCCTTGTACAAGGGCATACTGCTACTGTGCATGTTCCCTGTAGTTGCACAAGGACCTCTTTTTGCATAATTACGAAACAAAAGGCGAGTTGTATGAAGAAATAGCCACCAAAAAAAAACCCTCATTAATTATCTGCAGCCCTGAGGAGAAGGACTTGGGTTTGTTTGTTGATGAGGAGCTCAACATGATCCAGCAGTGTGCGCTTGCAGGCCAGAAAGCCAACTGTATGCTGGGCTGCATCAAAATGTGACCAGCAGGTCAAGGGAGGGGTTTCTTCCCTCCTTGGGATCCCATCTGGAGTACTGCATTCAGCTTTGGGGCCCCCATAATAAGAGGGATGTTTAACTGTTGGAGCGAGTCCAGAGGAAGGCCACAAAAATGATCAGAGGCTGGAGCACCTCCTGTATGAAGACAGGCTGAGGGAATTGGGGTGGTTCAGCCATGAAAAGAAAAGGCTCTCTGGGAACAGCTTTAAGCTGGTAGAGATCAGATTTAGATTAGACACTAGGAGAAAATTATTTACTGTGGGGGTGATGAGGCACTGGCACAGGTTGCCTAGAAAAACTGTGGCTGCCCCCTCCCTGGCAGTGTTAAAGGTTGGACTGGATGAGGCTTTGAGCAACCTGGTCTAGTGGAAGATGTCCCTGCCTGTGCCACAGCGGTTGAAACCGAATGATTGTCAAGGTCCAACCCAAACCATTCCATGATTCTATGCTCAAAATTTTGTTCCGGCATTAACAGATATCTTTTTTGTAGTTCTCCTGCACACTGGGCTCAGTGCTGTTTCCCCATCATTGTAGTATGAGTTAAAATATGAGTTAACTGTTGAGCAATCTTTTTGATGTGATAATGAAGATGGACAGAGTTTGAGGTGAAGGCCTTTTTTTACAGGAATATATGAAAGCACATATTCCCACAGCGTAGACTAGTTTTGTTATTAATATTTTTGCTCACAGGACTGTCAAGATTGTCTTCAGCAGATGTTTTACCATGAGTACTAAGTTCCTCATGCTGCTGGAAGATTTTCATCTGAGAGATACAGCAGAATTTCTCTGGCACACACAATGTCACAGAACAATTTTTTTTTTCAGTGATACTACTAAAAGGAGAAAGAAATGCTAAAGTAATAAAAGCACATATCTTAAATATATGAGGTTAAAAAGTTATTTGAATGATCAAAACAGTATATGAATCAAAAAGAGGGCAAACCCCTCCTGAAAATACCAAAACTGGTATTTGAAAATATCAAATATGACTGGAGATGCTGATTTCTCAAATCAGCCCGGAGTTTTATAAGTGATGGAATTATTCTGGCAGCTATGCAGAAATGGATACCTTGGCTTCAGTGAGGT
The DNA here is from genome assembly GCA_032466535.1 of Forpus xanthops. Classification (NCBI taxonomy): domain Eukaryota; kingdom Metazoa; phylum Chordata; class Aves; order Psittaciformes; family Psittacidae; genus Forpus; species Forpus xanthops. Next base: position 13,003 of record JASSUY010039824.1, on the reverse strand, counting down.
CCTTCAGCTTGTGGTCTTCTGCCTAGGGCTTTGAAACATGGTCTTTGTCCTCCTTTCTTTGCTGATTCCTCTGCCTTACAAATTACTAATTGGCTAGATAAATCTGGCCACTGCTGTTTGAGTGTACAGCAGTGAGGTAGGTAAGGAGTGAGAATAAGAATATCCAGAATAAGAATATCCATAATGGATATTCTTAGGGCAAAATAAACCTCACACTTGTGTTCTGTTAAGGCACATTTCTTTGGTGGAGGAAGCACCTGTGGTGAGGAAAGAGACATAAAGTTTAGTTAGAAAATAAAAATGTGTGTTTGAAAGGGCAAAATGGAGCGCCTGTGCTCTCCCTTCTGTCCATCCCTGGAATATCAAGTAGTTCCAGACAGATTTGTTAGGAGTGATAAACTGAATCTGCTTCATGGCATTTCTAGTATGATGATAATGAGCTAACTCTCTTTTTAGAATAATCTGGTTTTGATTAGTGAATAACTTTGTTAATGTAATAAAAAATTGCTATGTGTGCAACCAATAACTTTTAGACAGTATATCTGTATTTATATAAATATATATATATTTGGTTTTGATAGTAGAGGTGGTGTTTTCTCTATAGATAATTTCAGCATGTATCCAGTGTAGCCATTGTTTTGATTGTGACTTACTGGCACTGCAACTACTTAAATACCAGTGTAATGGGCAAATGGAAGAATGACCAGAGTGATCATCCAATCAGAGGGAAAACAGGGTGGTCATCATGGGAAATGGTTATCTGAAGAAGTCTGCCAAAGTAAAGGCACTTCTAGCTTATCTAACTATGTGTGATAGAAAACAGAGCTTGAAACATAATTTTTCTATTTTTGATATCCAGAAACTCTGCTTGTCATAAAACAATGGAAACTAGAATAAGGTTTTAATTGTTTTTTAACGTGTTATATTTGGGGCAGATAGAATAAGGTGAAAAAAACCCAAAGAGAATTGCAAAAATGCATATTAATTCACTCTGTGCTTATATCTGTTTGGCTTTCTATCAGTAAAATAAGTTTGTATGTTCCATTTTTCCTACCCAGATTTTCAGTGACTTCAAAACAAATTTGCTACTAGTAATAGGAACAAAATTTGGCAAATGACTGCACCAGCTCAGCAATAACGTTTGTTAAATCTGTCTTCTTTTTTTTGCTATAATAGAGCTAGTAACGTGAATATATTTTCTCTTCAATGGAGAGTGATAACTACTATAATTATTAATGCAGTGCCAATCACTTAAACTTGTGGTATTCAGTATGAATAATAGTCTTTCTTTTAGAACAATTTTCACTCCTACGGTCATAATTTCATTACTTACTTCATGTCATGTTATTATTAAATGGAGTATACCTAAATGCTCTTCAGAAAAGATATTGCTGGCACTTCCAAATTAGTTTTAGTTCTAATTAAACCTCCACCGTAACAGATCAGGCATTTAAGGATTTCCAAACGACTTTTTCTTTTCTTAAGTAGCAGATGAAATGCCACTGGAACAGAGAGAGGTAGAAACACAAGTTGCTGTGAATTGATGTATTTGATCAATGACACAGAGCCTTTTTCCTTGTGGAAATGTTAAACATGGAGTGCCAAGTGTTGTAGGACACAAAATTAAAACTGTGACATTTGAAGTCACTGGTCAGATGGAATGACACAGAGGGTGGTGAGGAAAACTAAGAACATCTGATGGGTTGAAGCCAATGAGAGTATTGGAATGGGTAAGAGTAGGAGAAACCCTTTTTGTGGATTTGTGATGGTAATCGCTGTCTTCAAGCCTAGAGCTTGTTAAGTTTCCATTAACAGGCAAGTAGTGCGATTAGGTACAGAGAAGTACTGAATGCCTCCTGTTGATGGAGAGGTGAACGGTTTGTTCTTTTGATATGCCTTTTAAAATTAGACTTTGGTCTGTGAATCATGAAGAAGACCATCCCCAGTGAAATTGCAGGAAGGGTCACATTATGATTCATGTGTTTTATTTGCTTGTGTCCCGAATGCAGCATGACTTTGATTTATGGTAGTTGTATTTTTTTAGCTCTGGATCAAATGTGCATGTTGCGAGCAAATTCACTTTTTTAAACACTGAAAGGTTTGAGAAGGAAGCATTTGAGAAGTGAGAATGTGGATCCAGTTGCATCCAGTTTGAGACTTAAGAGAAATATCTACTGATTGTCTTTATCCTACATGCAGTGAATAAAATTGCTGTCACATGAGACTTTCTTCCAAAAGAATTAAATGATACTCTGGCTTCTTGTTGATGAAGTTCTCCATGGTTCAGAGCTGAGGTTTTCAAAGGAGAAAAACTATGTGCCAAATTCTATTGCATGCCAAATTGTATTGCATGCCAATAATGTTTCAACTCATTAAACTGCTTTGTGATTACTGCTTGACAGATGTCAGTAGTGGGATATATTGCCCATCTTGTAATGTGTTGTAAACCGAGTTTAATGAGTACTGGCGTAGCTCAGTAGAGCATCTCATTTATACGCGCAATGGAAGCTCATTTTCTTTCTTTACTGGATGCATCAGAAAGCTATTATTACTTCTTATTTTATTTTAAGACTGTATTTTTTCTTTCAGTATCACAACTCAGTTTTGTGTGCAGGAGTTCCATTGCTTTACTTTTAATAAATATTTTCATCCTTAGATTTCTGCTTGAGAATCAGGCATTGAAAAGTATTTGCTTCTTTTGACTATTCAGTGGAAAATTGGCTTGGGAGAATATTTTAATTTTGTGAGGGAAAGGGAAATTATTATTTTACATTACACCAAAATAAAGTGCATGAGAGGCAGTTGCTTAAAGAATTTGGCATGAGATTCTGCTGGGCATATCTGGGAAGCTTTATAAATTACTTTGATGTGGGATGGAAACCAAAATGTAGTCTTGTTTATAGGACTGTGAACAATCCTAGGTTTAGTATCAAGTTTCTGTTAAATGTCAAAATGTCATTGTTGCAACTGACGGAAGTATTTCCTAGACCTGATTAGGATTTTCATTTCATGCTTTTTCTTGTCTTGAGAGTTTCTTGTATAATTCAGTGATACAATAAGTCTTTTCCCATACCATTTTTTTTGTCCTCCTAACTTATATTTAGGAGTCTAACCCACATTTCATTTCCCTCATGTAACACAGTTCTGGCCTAGTCAAGAGCACAAAGTTGCCTCTAAATCAGAGTCAAGTCAAGAGTCTATTTTATTGGATTCGTTATTTAGGCTAGAAGAATTGCTGTGGTGATGACACATACAAAGATAAAAAAATATTACATCATCGGTGGTCCCAAGAAATTCCAGTAGAATCACAGAATGGTTGAATTTTGAATTATCATTACATACCTGCATCCAATTATTTGTATGGAGAGGTTTAAGCGTTAAGATATGGATCCTCTAGATTTTTCTAGGACCATATGGGAAAACAGTATTCTTAGTATTCCATTTGGTGTGGTTTATTAATGTTGCATTTTGATGAGTTTTTGGTATTTAAAATAAATTGTCATTCATTTGATAAAAAAAAAACCAAAAAGCAAACTGACTATACTGGAAGAAAGGTAAATTTATGTTTCAGAGGAAACAGTGCTTGCTGCACACATTCTCTTCTGCTGTCTGTTAGAAAAAGTCTTAAGCTCAGTGAATAAAATGAATATGCATTTATAAAACCATTTACTTCTTCAGTGTCACTTCTGTTGGCAGACAAAATGGATAGCGCAGGATGAAATCTTGTCACTGAGGGTGTAAATGATTGGATTGTCATTTACAGGTGAATTTACTGTTAAAAATGTACAAGACAAGCAGCTGGGGTTAGTATTCAGGCAGTGGGAGAGTGGGGTATTTTACTTTTCAGCAAGGAGAAAATACAACACAGAATAGAAAAAGCCCAGATGTTTACTTCACACACACATGGGGAAGAATCTCTTTAACCTTGCATGCCATGCCAAAGGGTGAGACCATTTTTCTCTCTTAAAACTTATGTAGCCTTCATGGGTTCATAATTTCCTACTCTGAGAGCAGTGCATGTGACATCTCCAGTTTTGCAGTGGAAAATGTTTCAATAAATCTCTGTGAACTATGAGTACATCACAGTAGCAATAGAAGTCCCGCTTGTGTTAATGTTTGTGTTTATAGTTTTCTCAGTGCTAAGATATTTCTCCTTTGTGTAAAAAACTGATTACATTTGAAGCAGGCTCTACTTGTAGACTGTAAGTGACTGTTGCCAAAGCTCATGTCTCTTAATGTCTTGTGTTTGGTGTCCTCTGTGACCTTCAGAAAACCATATATTTTCTAGACAGCTGCTTTTGTGTGGCATTGTTAACTGTATTATTACTCTCCACTATTGTTCCCAAACTACTGAAACAGTTCTTGAAAGCTCATCTAGCTATCACAATGCTACATGTGGCCTTAAATACTTCAGGATGTGTCAGCCCTGCCATTATAAGTCATGGTTTTCAAGATGTAACTGCACTGTGAACACATTCTTTCTGCTCTGAAATATGATTGACAAGGTATGTTAGCAACAAGATTTGATTTATTTAATTTGACAGAAAGCTTTTGAGGGCGAGGAAGATTGGCTTTGGCTTGGCTTCAAAGTCTGCATGCTTTACACAGACTGCTGTGTTGCCTCATCCCAGTCAGTGGCTCCAGCCTTCCCAGCATCGTCTCCTTTCTGGAAGGCTTTGCAGTAGGTGAAAGGATAAAAGGCTGCTGTGAGGGCTTTTCTCCTCTGAGTACTTGGGTTAAGAGCAGCAGCCTTAGTTTCAGCTGTACTAAATGTCAAATTTGAGTCTAGTTCTGTGGGAAATAAACAGTTCTGTCATGAAGACATTTAAATACCAGGTTTGCTGATTTGGCCAGTCCGTATTCTCTGCTAAAAGAAAAATATTTATTCATGAAATGGCTCCAACTGCATTTGAATGAAATTAATGTAGCTCTGTTTCAGGTAAGTAGAAATCATGGCTTGCTTATTACTTATAGAGGAAAAAAGGAGAATTAGGTAGAAGATTAGTTTCCAGTGTCATGGAATTTATGTGCTCAGTTTAAGCCTGCAGATTTGTGTAAGGGCATAAGCATTTGTATAAGTAATTTTTTGCTGCCCTATTTTGACATAACGTGCCTTGAGGTGATTATTCCTTGAGATGAGCACATGTACTTGGACTAACAGTTAAGGCAATAGGACACTGGTCTGCAGTTGTTGTCCAGCAAGGAATCTGCAGACTTTGCCTGTGGAGGATAATTACAGTTCTTCTGGGAAGTAAAAATCCCCTCTGTTCAGCAGCTGCAGAATATATGGTTAGATATCATGGAGCATTGCATTGGATTATAACCAGTCTGACTGCTGATCCTGAAAACCTGGTCCTTTAAAGTGCCTGCTGATTGATTATGCCTCTTTGTCAGGATTTGTGATTAATACAAATGGCTCCTAAGGGCACCAGAAGCAAATAGAAAGCTTCCCTTACATTTCAAGATATACTGCCTTGTGCCTGGTCAGGACTGTATATGTTTGTGTGTATGTGCTGAGGGGAAAATGCCTGCAATAGTCATACTTGCCTGCTTGGCCAGTGAGGGATTGGGCTTGATGATGCTGGTAACACGTTCTGTTCCTGTGAAGAGGGGTTTAGCAAGTGAGTCTGGTGTTGTGTGCTTCTGGGGCTTTGATTTGTATGTGTATGACCTAATTAACATTTTTAATGTACCTCCTTGTGAGTAAAATATATAATAGAGAATATTGCTTTATGCAAATTATTTTTTTGAAGATTACTGAATAGAAAAAGATCTCATTCTTTTCAGTTATTAAAAAAGCAAATTTCACATGTAGGCAATGTCTACAAAGATAATACAAATGGTACTTTTTTTATCAGTATGGAATATTTGCATCTCTCCTTTTATATTTTACCTTTTTCTATGAGTGTATTTATCAGGCAGTAACAATTTTGAAAGATGAAGCCTTTACCTTAAATCTTAGATTTGAAGAAAACAAAATATAAACTCAACATGCATCCACTTCAAAAGTTGTTCCATTCGGTTCACACATTAAAAGTATCCCTCAATAAAATTATTTTAGTTGTGAGGTAGATCTCTCAATAAAGGTAATTCTCTATAAATGAAATTGATTTAATATTTATCTCTTTTTAAACGTTTGCATATTTACTTTGTGTGGAGGCAGTGCAGAAATACTGCACGTTCTCACTGAAAAGGTCTTTTGTTCAAGCATTTTAACAGATTTCTATGTTTAATGAGAAATTTTGAACTTCTATTGCCATTACATAGGCTGCAGCTCTTATGAAGAACTGATTAATGATTGCTCTTTCATGTACATCAGCAAAGGAATTGTTTACTCAAATGGTATTTTTCAATTGCCTGTGAGCTGTGGGAGGGTTTATCATAGAAACAGGTTTTCTGTTTCATAAGACATGAAACCCTGCTTCAGACTCTTCTGAATGGAGCACTGATCCAGGCTGTGATTGGAAATAAAGATACTACTTTCAGAATGTTTGCAATACTGTCTATTACTTATCATACAGTCTAACTTCCAAATATAAAACTCCTAGATCCTGACATCTTTTACACTATCAGAAGTATAGGAGACAGCATCAGAGTAGCTCTTGGGCTGAAAAAGAAGTGTGCTGTGATCTGACCTGAGTTTGCATACTTGTGTATGCAAATGTCTTGGGAATGGTCTTAAGGCTGGTCCTTCCTTGGGGCAGAGATGAGTGTGGACCTTGATAGGATAACTTTTTATTGAAGGAATTTACTGTGGGCTTTTATGTATGGCTAGCTATAGATAGTAAAGTGAGAATGGTTTTCTGCTGTATTCCATATACAATTGAAATTCTCATCAGCAGTACGATGAAGGTATTGAATTTTGTAAGTTTTGCAAACCAGAGTGTTGCTAGACTTTCCTCTCACCTTGAATTTCCTCCCATGGTCTTTATTTTTTACTTTTCGGTGTCTGTTCTCTTTTACAGAGATGCTTTCTTTAGTTGCATTTTGCTCTGCTGTCTAACATGAATTCTGTCTTTTTTTTAATTATTATTATTTTTATTTAGCAGTGTTTCTGCCTGAATTAGAAAAAAAATTCTCCAACCTTCTTTGCCCGTTTTCCATGTGATATAATACCTTTTGTGAGAGGCATTGACAAGGAACTGAGGTGCAGGAAACTGTGAAATACATGAAAATCCCGAAAGCATCATATAAAAAGTATTAATGTCTAAATGTATGAAGCTCACACAGCATATCATCCTACTACATATTTAACAGTTTTTCATGAGCAGCAGGAAGCTAGTGTTGGAAAGTTCATGAATATTTTATTCTGTGAGATGAAAAGTAACCGTGTAGCAAACATACAAGACCTACATTTTTTATTTTTCCTATTCCTTTTTTTGGATTTGTTTTCATATGGGTGAATCAGCCTTTCATCTCCCACAAACCTTCTAAAATTATTCCCATCAACTTTGTAGTACTCATTGCTGAGGGCAAGCCTCATCAGCTGGAGTTTCCCTTTGTGAAGAACTGAGCTAAGCATCAGATTGTGACTGTTTTTTTGGTCTTGGGGCATTCATGTAGGGGGGAAAGAAAGGGACTCTGAAATTGTAATGCTGATTGTCAGAGTGAAAATATAGTTTGGACCCTTTCTGCTGCTGGAAGCTGTAATGTTCTGTAACCTTCTGAACTGACGATAGAAGCAGAAACCTGGGATGTTGGCAAATACGCTTTTTGACAGAGCAGCTAGCTGAAGATAGACCAGCTATCCTATGTTAGGTGTTTGTCTTAGTTCTGGTAGTCAGGGTGTTGTAGTTCTGCTAGAGTAGAGATTGAAGAGAAGTCTGATCTACAGGTATAAATAATACCTTTTCTTAGATCAGAAGGAAGAGAAGGAAGAAATATACAAGACTATGTAAGCCCTTGTTCATATGAGAAACGGAGATGGTACAGGTTGAAGACAGTCACTGTGAATTTAATTATGCTGATTGTCTAGATAACTCAAAAGGATTCTTTCTACTTGTGGTACAGTGTGCACTGTTGTGATAGATCACATTGTTTGATCTAGAGGAGGCAAGAAACTTTAGGCTGGTAAAAGTTGCTGATGTACAGATTTTCCTTCAAGTCTACAGCTGTGTTAGGGGAATGCATGATCATTTTTGTCTGGGCAATTATTTTGTCATCATGCTGGATTTTTTTTTTTTTTCTGCTTTTTGACAGGCAGCTGTTCAAATTATTACCATACGGTTAAAAGTTTTTTCCTTTCTTCCCCTTCCCCCTTCCCTCTTCTTCCCTTTCCCCTTTTCCTCTCTCTTTCCCTTCTTTCCCCTTCCATCAGAAATCTGCTTACTTCACATCTCATTTTTCTGTTTTAATCAGAGAGTTCTCTTTTCTGTGGCAAGATGTCAGAAAAGTTAACTGAAGATGCCAATGCAAGTTCCCCATGTGTCATATTACATGCATGGTATCTAGAACAGAAGAAATAGTATGTATGCGTTGTAGTTGGAGGCAGCAGAAAGGAAAGCCTTCAGCAGCTGCCAACGTTTATTTAGTACAGATGCTGAAACCAGGCAACCATTCTGCAGTGGTAGTTCTGAGGTGGCAAGGAGATTGTCTGTAAAGGGCCAGGAACTGAATAACTGTCATTCTAAAAAATTGAAATGCTAGTAACTGGTAATCGGATTCCAAAATGGTCCCTTGGAGCAGAATACAATGCAGTAGGACAGCCAAGAGCACCTGAGCAATTCTGTTGGAAGGGGGCAAAAACCTGTGGAAGAGATATTTCACATCAGATGAAGATTTGTCATAAGTCTGTGTTTTATATCTGCAAATCTTGGAATGTACAATAGCATTCCAAGTGTGTTATCCTCGTAAATCAGAAAAAGGGATAAGCCAAGACACAGAAAATGTACAGTATCTGTCAGTAGCTCCTCATTTGAAACTGAGGATTCAAAACACTATTTACTGTGTTCTTAAGAAAAGTTCAGGATAATTTGTGACTTGTGTAAAAAAATGTGTATGTTTGCACATACAGCAGCTGGAGGAAAGAAGATTTGTCACAGCCTGTTGAGGTAAAACATTGTTGAAATGTATCCTGAGAAGGAAGCACATTGAGACCACTGCTCTTCTTCCAATGCACACGGCCTAAAAAGAAGAGTGTACAAATGGGTCTGGGTTTACATCTCTTGAAGGAACTTTTGCTTTGCTGATCTGTCAACAAAGATGCGCATTGTACTTACAAAGTTACCGCATATTCCCATTTGCACTCTTCCTTTTTTTTTTTTTTTTTTTTTGATTTTGTGTGCATACCTTTCTCTGTAAGGGCGGTCATGAGGGTGAAATGTTGTGGCACAGCATTGTAGATGTACTGAAACTCCCTGAGTCCTCCTTCAGTTTTTCAAATCCCTGTCACTTTTCTTTTTGCATGTAAGCTTGAAGCTATTGCGAATCTTTGAAGCCTGTAGGCTTTTCTCTCAGCATATGTTAGTATCAGTAGAGTACCACTGAGTATTACTTCATTACATTCATGCCCCCTAATCAACACTGACTCTGAAGGTAAAACAGATGGAATTTGTTTACTTATGAATTATGCAAAATTATAGTTTATTAAGTTCCTGCATTTTAATGGATAAATGAGCTAATGGCTATGTGGGTGGGCTGGATACTACACTGTGTAGCTGTGTAGATGGACTACAATTGCCTCAATTCACTATCTGTGCTTTCAAGTACACCTGTTCTCCATTGTGGTTTTCAGCTGGAAAATCTGCCATCTGGAATCAGATCAGGCTTTGAACAGCAAAAAAAGAATGGCTATCAATTTAGGTCAAAATACTTTTTTTCTCAACTAAAAGAGTACACTTTTTTCGTGGAGTTTGACAACAGAAACAACTATTTGTGGAGTAATAAAGGGATAATTAGAGTTTCATATTGCATGCTAATGGATGATGAGAGCTGAAAATGAGAGAAATACATGAATTGTATTGGAACCACTTTAAATTTTGCAGATAGCATTTCATCAGAACCTGATTTGGTTTGAAATGGCTGATTGTTGAAATTCCATTTTTTATTTTCTGGGAGACAGAATCTGAAGCTCCACTGACTCTGTTTTGATTTAAAGGGAATGAACTGTAAAAGATAGGAATCAGCAAGTGACAGGAGTATTATTTAGCCATTGCCTAACTTTATTTACATTATTCAAAGACCAGAGATGGGCTTATCATCTTTTTTTATACCTAGACAATCTTTGATGGAAGATTCTTTAAAAAATCTAAAACCTTCCATTTTGGTTTTGAAAGGTACTGCTCTAACACAATTTCATAATACTAACCCAAAATTGCAAGAAACTGTATTACAGGATATCTAGTATTAGTGTAGAAAAAAAACAATAATTAAGGTGGGAGAATTAATCTTTTAAATTACTTTGCATTTTATCGCAAGCATGAAGAGTTTGCAGCCATGTAGGTGACTTACTAAAAAGGGCCAATATGTAAAGAGAAATAGGAATAGTACCTATTTGCAGATTTATGCGTATCAGTTAAATAATTTTATAGCTCCTCTTCTTGGTGTGAAAGAGTCAAAATACTTAAAAGATGAGCCTGAAATATGCCTTTATATACACAAGTGCCAGTGCACTGACCTTAGTGGAACTGCAGGGCTGTAACAAATGTTGAAATATGGCTGTTAAATGGAAACCTGGGTGACAGTGTCCTCCTCTGCTAAGGGCAAAGGCAGGTTCCTTTTCTGCAGACATCAGAGATGATGTTACAGCTACCTGTGTGTTATCACCAGGATGGAGGTTATTATGATTAAAGGGTACTCGCCACAGGGAAGAATTATTTATCCATTTGTTGTTCAGATATTCCATTATGCTTTATGAAGGTATTTAGGAATGTATTTAGAGCTAAGGTGAAAACCTGTGCTCTAAAATGAAATAAGAACATTTATGCACTATTTTTTTTTTCTTCTTCCTATGGACTGGTAAGCTGTAGGAGAGGAAATGTAGCAAGTACCTTGGTCAGAGAGGTAACACTGAGCTGCTCTGGTGGCTTCCAGAATTGTCAAGGGTATCTCTTCTTTAACTCTCCACTCACTTGTTCATAGTGATTACTGTTGTCTCGTGCTGTTTTTTTTCTTTCTTGCCAGGGACAGTGATTCTAGGGGTTGATTTTGGTGGTTTGAATAATTTAATTTTTTCCCTTCAAAAGGGGAGTGTTTGACTGCCGATGCTGCATGATGCATAAATGATGAGTACTGATGACAGCTGCTCACTCACATTTGTCACCATTATGTAAACTGCCATCTGTCAGAAATGGGCACCATCCGAATAAAAAGCAGAAGACCTCTGCTGAATATCAACCATTAGGCTGGACTGAGCTGCAGTGGGGCTGAAAACGTTGCCTGGTTATAGACTCAACTTCTTCCTTCTATATTTGTTGCAGTGACTGGCTTTCAAAATCAGTCTGTGTTCCTGGGTGATGTGTATGCCTTGCTTCTGGAACCCTTCTCCCAAATAAATATTTAGCAGTGTGGGACTAAGCTAATGATGTAAATTGCTTCAAACATTGCCACTGACCATGGTGGCTTTTATAGGATGTTCACTGTGAACAGCAGTGCTGTATTTGGAAGGAAAGTTGAACTATCCTTTTGGTCTTATTGAGCAATACAGCTCTAAAATTCTGCAACCAGCAAGGCTGAAAATAAGTAATGAAAGACTTATGTGGCCAAAATAGAAGGAAAAAAGTAATGATTAATCTGCATCAGGGCAAGAGAGCCATTCTCTGCTTTGCAGTATAGCATAATTTAGAAATATTTCTCTGAAGATACTATATTTTTGTCCAGTTAGTAAGAGATTATGTTTGAGAAAATTCTAGTAAATACATGGCTGGACCCAAAGAGTGGTGGTGATTGACTTAAATACAGTTGACAGCCAGTCACAAGTGGTATTCCTCAGGGCTGGTTCTGATCATTTTAACATCTTTATCAGTGATCTGGATGAGGGGAGCGAGTGCACTCTCAGTAAGTTTGCAGGTGACACCAATTAGGTGACACCAAATCCCCCTACCTGCAGAGGGATCTGGACAGGCTTGATCGGTAGGCTGAGTGCAGTTGCATGAGGTCCTGCAAGGCTCAGTGCTGGGTATTGCACTTGGGCCACTACAACCCCATGCAGTGCTACAGGCTGGGAAAGGAGTAGCTGGAAAGCTGCTCAGTGGAAATGGACCTGGCAGTGTTGGTCAACAATCATCTGAACACTGTGCCCAGGTGGCCAAGAAGCCCAACAGTATCCTGGTCTGTATTAGAAATAGCATGTCCTGTACAACTAGGGAAGTGATGGGTCCCCTGTACTCAGCATTGGTGAGATTATACCTCAAATACTGCGTTCAGTTCTGGGCTTCTCACTACAAGAAAGATTATTGGGATGCTGGAGCAGGTCCTGAGAAGGGCAATGAAAGTCTGGAAGGGTATGGAGCACAAGTGTGATGAGGAGTAGCTGAGGGAATTGGGGGTGTTTAGTCTTGATAGAAGGTGGCTCTGGGGGAATTTTATATCTCTCTACAACTACCTGAAAGGAGGTTGTAGTGATATGGCTGTCAGTCTCTTTTCCCAAGTAACAAGCAGTATGACAAGAGGAAATGTTCTCAGAGTTGCTCCATAGTTGAGGGGAGGCTGGGATTGTATATTGAGAAAAATTTCTTCACCAGAAGTGTTGCCAAGCACTGGAACAAGCTGCCCAGGGAAGTGGTTGAATCAACATTCCTGGAGGAATTTAAAGATATGTAGATGTGGCACTGAGGGATGTGGTTTTGTGGTAGACTTGGCAGTGCTAAGCTAGCGGTTGGACTTGAGATTAGAGGTACTTTCCAACCTAAAGGATTTTGTGATTCTAACCTCTTGGCTGTTCAGGTGCTTTTTTTTTGCAAGTTTATCTCCTTATTTTTATGTTACAGCTAAGTGTCGTGGTTTGAGGCCCCTAAAACAGTACTGCGCACCCCCCCCCCCCTTTCTTCCCCAGTCCCGGGGAAAT
>JASSUY010039823.1:0-23289 GCA_032466535.1 Forpus xanthops | reverse complement strand
TCTTCATAAGGGACTGTAGTGAGAGGACAAGGGGTAACGGGTTCAAACTTAAACAGGGGAAGTTTAGATTGGATGTGTGAAGAAATTCTTTACTGTAAGGGTGGTGAGGCACTGGAATGTGTTGCCCAGGGAAGTTGTGAATGTTCCATCGCTGGTGGTGTTCAAGGCCGGGTTGTACAGAGCCTTGGGTGACATGGTTTAGTGTGAGGTACCACTGCCCATGGCAGGGGGGTTGGAACTGGATGATCTTAAGGTCCTTTCCGACCCTAACTATTCCATGATTCTACCTGTAACAGTGTAGTTTGTCAGGAAAGTCAGATTCCTATGGACTGGTTTTTAAGGGTGTTTAGTGTCCCAAGAATGCAGATAGGTTGGGAGTACTGCCTGTGCGTCTGCATTCGAAACCAGCAAACTTTTGCAACCAGTTAGCCTTAAGACTGAATTTATCCATTTCTGTCATCTTCCTTCCCATATGGCTCTTAGAAGTTTTATTCAACGGAGGGCAAGGTCCTGCATAATTGGTCTTTTTACTGCAGCTGATAGAGGGCTGAGAGAGAAAAGGAACTTGTAATTTGTATGGCTGGAATAGCAGCATTTATGTTACTTTTTAAGGGAAGTAGCTGAAAACAAGTACAGTAAAATACTTTTCTGTTTTGCTCATAATTTAAGAGAAAATGGTGAATGACAAAAATGTTGTTTTCTGCTTTATTTTCTTTCTTTCCCTAGCTTAAGGTAGTTGAGAAAGGCCACAATTGCAGACTGAAGTGGACTAGGAAAGTAAGTTATCCTTGACTCCACATAACCAATGTTTAGCACAGTGGGCTAAAGTAAAATACTTCTTTTAACAAAGTTATGTGTGTTCAGTATGAAACCTTGCTCAAGGAAACACACAGCAGCAACCGTAAGAGACCCCAGGGACACAAAATGTTCAGCGTTTCTTCTGAGTTGCTTTATGGGATTTGTAGTTTCTGACATTAAATATGGGTCAAAGCTCCATAGAGGATACTGAAAAGCACTCTGCTCGATAGCAGCCTTGCTTTTTTCACTCTTGAATGTTTGAGTGTTTCTGTCACAGTTCAGAAAAACACATACAAAAGCTTGAGCTAATATTTCTTCAGAATAAATCTGCTCTTCCCCTTTATCTGCCATCTGAGTCTAATCCTTCCCATTTATTGACACGGCATTGATTTCTGGAGCCACAGCTTGTGTTGTGACACTCATAGGGTGATGATTGCTGTATTGCTGTTTAGTGAGTTTCAAGTACACTTAGTATACTGTAGAAACAGAAAAGAAAGTGCAGTGCACTCAGAGATGCTTACAGGTCTGCTATAAGATGCAATTTAGAAACAGAGAATACAAAAGACTAAGAGCTGCTGCCTCCAAGCAAAGCACTTTTGTTGCTTTAAGCAGGTCAGCAGTTCCACAGAAGTAAAGTGCCTTGTTGGATCAGAAGTTCAGAAAGTTTCACAGATAAATTTGTCTGATGGAGGCATTTGAAAGAAGAGAGGGAAATCATCTAAGGTGAGACCACTTGGAGGGGGGAAATGAGAAGAATAGGAAGGAAACAAGCTGGAGTCAGACTGGAACAGCAGCATCAGAGCAAGAAATTTAACTCTTGGGTGGAAACATTCGAAGAGGGAAGAATGAACCATTCTCAAAATGACAGAGAGGGAAACAGTAGTGCTATGAACAAATTGGACTGCCAACAGAGAGGGTGACTTTCAAAGGGGGTAACAAAACCAATGAAACCCTAGTTCTTTGCTTTGGCAAGAACAATGTCACAACCTTTGGGGCTTTGTGGGAAAAACTTGTATAAACAAATTATGACTCCTTCAATCAATTTTAACACTGCTCTTACACAGACACAATCACCATTGAAGCCATAGATATCAACATAGCATAAATTAGGCATATATTTCTATCCCATATTAGAAAAATGAATTGCTTGTATGAAGAACCAGCTGCTCGGTAAAAAGAATGAAAGAACAGACTGTATAGATGGGATTAAAATAAATAGTGCTGTCTTGTGCATCTGCTTCTTTTAGAGCACTGACACAAGCTGAACTGATGCTGATGCTGCAGAATTCTCTTAACTGGCACAGACATTTGCTAGTTAAGTGACTGCCCCACTCCCAGCCCCACATTTATACTTTCTATTGGGAGCACTTTGTAGTTCTTGCCCGGTTTGCAGTTTAAATGGGCACAGTACAAAATAATGAGCAAAGCAATAATGGAACTAAGCTACCAATAGAGAGTGCAGGAACTACTGTAAGCAAAGAAAAAAACCATCTCACAGGGGCGCTAATACATACATTTATACCTGCTCAACATGACTAGTCCATGAGCTGCACAAGACCTCCCTGCTTTTATTTTCCACAGCCAGTTGGGTCATTAAATTGGCATCTTGGCACCTTTGTGAGTGCTCCAAGAAGTCTGTGGGGTGCCATGCTGCAGAACAGGTCCTGGTCCCATGCGTGCCTCATATCTGTGTTAGATGGGGGTGGTTTTCTCTCTCCTTTCTTATTTCACCAGGGATTTCCTACAAAAACAGTCAGGAAGCCCTGACTTTGGAGTCCTCCATTTCCACCTCTGTGAGGGGAACTAGATTTTCCTGCTTTCCTTTTCCATTCACTCCTGAATAATGAAAGAAGGACTAGCCTTCCCCAGAGCAGCAGTAAAATGAATTCTTTGAAGCCTTTAGTACAAAGTTACTGGCTTATCTTTTCTCTTGTCTGACATATTGTTTTCTTTTCATTGGGTCTGCATCACTAGCCTGTAGGCAACTTACTCTTTTCACTGTCACAAAAGGAACATTTTAGTTATGCTGCAGAGACAGGAGAGACTGTCTCTAGAAAAATGGAAAGCTGTTCTCTGCTAATGCATTAAACAAGGACTAGATCCTCAACTTGGCATAGGAAAACTGATACTCAGTTGCAGCTTGAATACTCCAGTACCACTATTTGAAAGAGGTTTTTCTCTGTCTAATGAGTATCCATTACCAAACTATGGTTAGACTTAACTCACAGACATCCAGGGAAGAACAGACTCAGGGCGCTCATTTTCACTGTTTGCTTCAGGTGAGTTGGCAACCAAGTATGGTCACAGGGTGATTGCCATTACTAAGTATAGGGTATTTGTTCCTTCATACACTTCTGCCAGCCTCTAGGCTCAAAGAGGTTAGAAAGATTAGTCTTCCAGTGTTAAGTAACAGCATTTAATTTGTAATAAGTTGTCAGATGTATACATATTTAGTCATTTGGGCATATTGCTATTGCTGTACTTCCCTTGCAGGAAGCACAAATAGGTCTTTTGGGGTGGGAGTTGATTTGTTAGGTTGAGGTTTGGGTTTGGGTTTATTTTTTCAGTCAGAGCAAAATGAGTAATCCAAGTGCAGATGTCCTGAATTTACTATCTAAGACATAATGAAAGCCATGCTGCTACTAAAAAGCCACCCAGAGATGGCTCTAGAGTAACAGTTTGGAAAATCTGATTGAAGACTACTCGACTGAATAAAAGGCACTGATTCAACCTAAGAAGATAAAAACAAATTTAGAAAACAGAACCAAAATGTGAAGAAGCCTTGCTTGATGCCATGAGTGAAATTACCAGGAAAGAGTATTGACAAGTAGGTAACATTTCCATAAGAATACTTTGAGTATGAAAATAAGGGTCCTGGTGGTAGAAAATGCCACTATTTTTATCCTCACAAAGTTGTTTCCTTAATTAATGGAGGTGTAACCATTGTTAAGAGGAAAAGCCAAGCTGATGAATCCCCTCCTCAGAGTCAACAACTGCCCCCACTGACTTCAGCTACACCCGGTTTTCATCCTGCAGTAATGAGACATGGATGATTAAACTTGAAGTGAGTTAGGCTTTTCATCGCAACTCTTATTTAACAGCATCCTGCTATTTAAATATTCTGATTACAAGTTCAGAGGATAAATTAAGCCACTTTGAAAAGCCTTCTTCCACTTTATGGAGTACCAAAGACAAGTCTCCCTGAGTTATACCCTCATTTGCCATTATTTCAATATGCTCATCAACATTTATCGAAGTCTGGTGTGCCTTGTCTGCTGCACCTCCCATTTCAGTGGGCAGCAGCTGTGAAATGCCCCTGAGCCCAGAAATGGGGCTTTCCCTGGGGCAAGCAGTGGGTGCTCACAGCATGAAGAGTGTAAGTGCTGACCCCCATCTTTTCTAGTGAGTGGTTGTCTGCTGGATGAAAGAGTTCTCCAGAGGGGTTCAATCTACCAGCATGATGTGAAGTAGATAAAATAGAGACTTTAATTACTAAGTATAACCTGGATGAATGGAACATCATTGGAGTGTGCCATAAAATGCATCCAAGCACTACAGGTAAGAAAAGAAAAGCTTTAATTGCTGAGATGTGTTGTTCATTTTGGGCTTACAAAGACTTTAAAATCAAATTGAAATAATGGTCTAGAAACAGGCAGTGATACTATCATGTGATAGGAAGTGAAGCAGTGATGCAAGAGAGTCTCAAACACAGGCACCCAGCACTACTTTGGATACATTGGTGTGTTTGAGATCTCTACCTAGGATTGGCAGGTAAGATTTAAGACCTAGTGAGGTTTCTGAAGCAACAGTAGGAGGCAGGATAAGGTACTTCAAAGCATCCAACACAACCCTAGGTAGCTTCCCTCTGTACAAATTAGGAAATTATTTTTGAAGGTGTACTATTATCAGAATGGCCCAATTATATTTTACCATGGAGTCAGCTCTGCAGTTGGCTAAGTACATTCATCTTCATTAGTGGCCAAGAAATATTTTCCACTAACGATATTTCTTTCATCAGTCTGCAATCTCTAGAGTCTCACCTCATTTCAGAAAAAAAAGTACAGATTCACAGGCCACTTAAAGTGTTGCTAAGATCTTTTATTATTGCATCACAAATGTTAGGGCAAGAAGCAAAAAGGCATTAGTGGAACAATCTAAAAGGGGCCATAACAACAGAGCCATTCAGTGTCAAGTCCCTAAATCCCAGAGGAAGTCATTTGGGCATCTTTCTGCCTCTGCCTAAATATAATACCTGAAAGATGCATACCAACACCCCGGTACTTCTGCATGCATTGCACAGCACTGCTTAGTAGTTTAGCACCAGTTTTATTTCTGAGGGAGGAATAGTGGGAGGGAAACCGTAGGCAGAGGAATGTACAGAAGGAAGAAACAAATCTTAACGTTCAAAATAATAGAAGAAGAAAAGAATGAACTAGTAAAGACAAAAATAATCTGGTATTACAAAGCTGCAACAAGGAATGATTACTGCTATATGGCAAGGACATGGTGTATAGAGTTCTTTGAGATCTGTGTCTTATTTTCCTGTGAGCAAGGAGTAATCTGGAGGTATAATTTACTTAAAAAGCAGATGTGGAATAATCTGTATTGCCAGAGACCACAGTGAAGTAAAAGGAAAACTAGTAGATGTTTATAATGGAGTTTATCCTGTGTCTAGGTGTGGCTTTTAGAAGCAGAACTGTATCCCTGATTCAGCCAATGACAGTTCTGTGATGTGTTGAGAACTTCCAAGGCATGCTGATGAGCGTTGTTTTAATGAGCATTGGACAATAGTTAAAGTAGTAAAATCAAACAGCCTGGAGTTAGTTCTCTGTTCTTGTTCAACAAAGCTTATGTCCTTTATGAGGACCATGCATAGATGTTAGAGACCATGCTGTAGAAATCTGCAGTTAGGAGCAAATATACTCTTTGATAAGCTGAGGAACCCATTCAGTGACTGCTGTGTTCACAGTATTTCTTCTGTACTTTACTACATGCTACTTGGAAGTCATAGACCTGAACCAGCAAACTGAGAGCTAGTTCTTATCCTGCTGAGACATACCCCATTCCTCTGTGTTTCCTCTGAAAAGGAGGACTATGTCACATTGCTTTTCAGCAATCATCTTGAGCAGACCCACAACACACCACGCTCCAAGCATATCTCTCACCTATACTCGAATCTCAAAGGTTGCCAATGTAAATATTGGTAGGAGCTTGCAGTAACTGACCTGAACTTGCCTGATGATGTTTTAGTCACTTAGCACTATGCTATCCCATTGTAAGCTAGAGGAATATCTGAAGGTGGCCTATAGGGATGCTGGGGAGGGTCTCTTCATAAGGGACTGTAGTGAGAGGACAAGGGGTAACGGGTTCAAACTTAAACAGGGGAAGTTTAGATTGGATGTGAGGAAGAAATTCTTTACTGTAAGGTTGGTGAGGCACTGGAATGTGCTGCCCAGGGAAGTTGTGAATGCTCCATCGCTGATGGTGTTCAAGGCTGGGTTGGACATAGCCTTGGGTGACATGGTTTAGTGGGAGGTACCCCTGCCCATGGCAGAGGGGTTGGAACTGGATGATCTTAAGGTCCTTTCCAACCCTAACTATTCCATGATTCTATGTGATAAGGAATGTAGATGCTTTTATACTGACCATTTTTCTAGGTTCACATCCTGCTGGCCTGCAGGTATCCTGTAAAAGACAAAAGCAAGGATAAATGCACTCAGTGGTTGCAATACTGCTCAGTTCAGGAAGATAAAGAATAGTTTATCCTTTTACTGACTTACTTGCTTGTATTAGTAGAAAATTATTTCATTTACAAGAAATTTGGAGACTGGGTCATGACTTTCATTTGGCAACTAGTGAATCAAGGATGCTTCTTCCTGTAAGAACTTACAGTGTGATAATTTTCTTCTTAATTTCCTTTATGTGAAATGTAGGTATGTCCTAGGATATCATCCTAGTAGATACCCATCTACTATTTCCTATGATAGATATGATATCTATCTATTTCCTATGATAGTAGCCACTGTCATAGGAAAAGTAATAGTTTTAATGTCAGTATTCATTGCTGGGAGGTCATCTTCAGCTTACCAGTTAAGGGGAGGTATTATGCAAAGCAATTGGGCATAGTAAGCTTATATAACAACATGATGTGTGGCTAACGAAAACAAATGTCAGCTCCTTGCCATGAAGTATAAAGCACTAAGCACACATTTCCAGCTGGACAAACCACTATCAATGCATTAAAAAGCTTTTCTAACTGAAATGATGTATCAGGCAATTGAGGGATCACAGCAGACAGCTATGAACACTATCAAGAGCAGCTCCATTTCTTGAATAGGTATGAAAGATGCTGGCTTTTCTGGGATGAGACTGAACCTTTACTTTAGTCCCCAGAAGGTCTGGGAGCACTGTATTTTCTGGAGTCAATGAAGATTGTTAAGCACATTTCACTATTCTCTCTGCATCTCACAGGACTGGATGATCTATTCACAGAAGAAACTCGATTGTCCCTTTTTGAAATGTAAAGATATGAACATAGCTGTATTAAAAGTGAACCAGCACGTTTGATCAAATCAAAGGTTTGACTCTCTAAGGGTGAAGATCTTCCACTGGTGCTATCAGTAGGACCTGTAAAGAGCTCCCTTGCTTGATTCATGCAAACAATTCTGGAGGGCATTTTAGGCAAAGAAGTGAGCAGTTTGGTTTAAATGAAAAGTCATTTAACCTGAAGATTCATAACACCAACTTGCTTAGTGAAATTTGGTTGGTTTAGGTTTTTTTTAATCTCCAATAATGCAACACTTCAATACATCAGTCCCTTGGCAGCAGTTTTTATTTTCTAATTGGCAACTCAGCCAGTGCATGCTTTTGTGTGTAGGTTGAGGGCACATATATTAAAAACACAAACTTTCATAGCTATTGTACACTGTCACTTCTACCCCTGTGGGTGTTTTAAATAAATCAAGATGCATTTCTTCTTAGCGTACTTTCCACAGATCAGCAACTGAAGGTCAGCTTCACATACTGAGCTCAAGGACCTGCTCATGGCTTTAAAGAAAAGAAGCCTCTGCTATATTTTGAATATAACACATGCATCCACTGATCTATGCCTCAGTGGGAGAGTTAGCAACACTAATTTTATTAAGCAGATAATAAGTAAGAACGAAAGTAACTTCAACAGAACTGGAAATCAGAGGGTTTATTCTTCAAACCACTGAAGTTGTTAATATGTTGAAATGCCTAATGATTCACTGAACTCTTTGATTTGAAAGGCAGAAAGACTAAGAGATTTAAAATACTGTTCTTTCTGAGGAGCAATTACTTGTGATTTAATCAGCTATGCATTTAAAAAAAAAAAGATGTAGCAGCTATTTTACGTAGGAGAGCAAAGTGACTCACTAAATGAACCTTCACCATAGGGAGAAAAATCCATATTGCCATCAAAGTAGTGAACGTGATTCAAAGAAATATGCAATAAATCTTGACAGTGAGGATTTGAGGGTTGGAAAGTCACCTAAGTTCATTCTGCAGCCTTCAGCCGAAAGAAGATTTAGGACTTGATTTTACTGTCATATATGATGGGTATCTTGAAGTTTCTTGTCAAGCATAGCAGAAACAAGCTAGTCCTTATACTAGTCTCTCTGCTTTATCCAGTGGTGAATCTAGTACCATGTCTCAGAGCTCTCTGTGGTGGCAATGACTACTCTCATCAGCTTTCACAGTAGTCACCAAGTAAAATAAAACTGAACTGACAATTAAGTAATGTGACTGGAGACTAAATGTGCTCAAAGTAAATATTTATTATGGCTAGGAAGGTAGGAAATGCACAAAGTATCTGCAGGGTTTGTTTTTCTCCTTCAGGCAAAAGTTGCCCATTACACTAATATGTATGTATGTAACTGGCTTTTTTTTTTAATCCAAAGACACACAGACTTTTTACATACAAATGTCCAGTCAGTGTTATATAGACACAGAAATAGACAAACAAAAATCACACGCTGATTCTTAAGGTAGAACCAAAGATATATCCTTTTAATGCCTTTCTCCATGACTAGAAGCCTGGGCAGTATGTCAGTACAGATATTATACGAATAATAATGTCTGCATTTACACATATGGAAGGCTTAAATGTGAGGTAGTCTTGAGTATACTAGCTAAAACTTACTATTGAGATTTTAGCTCATGTCCCAGAATGACTGAATAGCTAAATATTTCCATTATACGAGTTTGAACGTAATGCAATAACAAGGTTTATGGGCTGCATAAAGCAATATTTGTTTGGGAGCTTTTAAACTTGTTTTACAGACTAAATAGAAATGAGTGATACAATAATTTTCCCTGAAAGAAAAATACAGTTCTAAGAATTAACAACCACTAAACGCCCAATTTTTGGATGTAGTGAGGCTTGTGTTTCAGATAAAATTCTACTTCTCTTGAAGGAACTAGAAAGGCAATTATAAATTCACAGAGCATTTGCAAGCATCTGTTCCAGATTCACATGCTGTTGATTCATCTGTGTGCACAAATAGCATGAGTTTGATAACAAACGATCAGAGCTGGTAATTAGCATAGACAGCTCCCTAATTTGCACAGGAAGTCAGCACAGTTGTTCAAGCTAAGAAGGTACCTTGTTGCATGCTTTGATCACAGTTGGAATTATTTGTGCCAGTGGGAATCCAGTGTATCTGAGGAAATACTGTGGATTTCTTAACATTCTAGAAATGGAACAAACTTTTCTTCAGTTCTAAGGATAAATCAGTTTTCTTTTTCAGAATGCTTTGAAGAAATTTATTTATGGTATCATACACAATATCATACGAAACATTTCAGTAAGTAATAGGAGGCACATCCTTTAGCTTTCCTGTCATTCTGTTCCTCAAGGTGGTTATAGTCTAAAGTATTGTGTTTGTGGAACAACCTTGGGAGGTCATATGGGACATCCTGGATATTATCCACCAACCTTCTCATTCATGAATAATGTCTGGAAAGAAATAACAAGAAAATGATGGTGCTTTGGTTTGTAACACTTGCAATGTATAGCTTAAAAATGTGCATAAAACCTTGCCCATTGCACATTGACTGCTCACCTTGAAATACTGCTTCAGAAAGGCAGCAGTGGCATCTTTCTTATCGAGGGACCAAAGCAAAGAGGTATTTGTGGTGATGGAGAGGCAGCATTTATAGATTACAAAAGCAGACAATTACTTCCCTTATGCACCTGAGAGCCATGTACAGCCAGGAGTAAAAGGCAAGGTGAAAAGTGCTCACTTGCTGATGGATGGGCTGTTTTTATCGGGTATTGTGCCTCCATAGGCTCACTGTTTACCTTTCAAAATGCCTTTGAGACTGCAACACTGAGGCTGGGACATATGTGCTTACTTTAATAGTGCCTAAAATGGCACCAGGGAGCCCAATTTTCTATGATTAAGTCCATTGCCCAGAACAATGTGTCTATGTTTCATCTTCACTCCTTTTGGTGTTCATGTACTAGGTATCAGAAAATGCTAATTTAAAAAAGTTTTTTTTTTCCTCTATTATGTTCTTAGTCCTCTGCTTCCAATTCCATTTCTAAGTGATATATATGAGCATGAACATAAACATTTATCTCCAAAATTTCACAAAGATCAGAAAATATACAAATCTCGGTTCCATAATCCTTCTTAGGGCCAGTCTAAGATTTTGATCCAAAGCCAAATTTATTTAACTATCATCAAGCTAGTTCAGACCCAAGTTTTTTTTCTGAAACATAGCCTAAGTCACACTGTGCCTGCTAAGACTCATCCATGATGTTGTGGCTTATATTTATTATGCCAGATCTTGAACTGCCTATATTTATTATGGAACAGACCAGTGTATCAGAAGACAAGCTCAACCTACAGTGCAATGACTAAGGTTTTGAGGGTGGGGATTGAATGAGCTTTCTTCTTTTTAATTGCCATGGTTTGTTTGGTTTCTTAGTGCCCTTTGATAAGATTTTGATCTACATTCTAAACTGGCTGTGTCATTTTCTGACATTAATGGCATTTTTTTGTCCATCAAAGTATTCTCACCCACAGCACTCTCATCTCTAGTTTTCCTCTGATTCTGTCATCCTGCCAAAGAATGAATTACGATAGTTGTAGTTTGAAAAGGACGCAAGGGTCCATTCCTGTGTGCTGCCTCCATTGTGTTGTTCCTGAATTATGCAAATGGAAAGAGGCTGACTTTTAGAAAGACACTTAATCTGTTAATAAATGTCTCAATTAAATGTATATTGCTGCTAATTCTGAGTATCTCTAAAAAGATCAGTTTAGTGATGTGAAGTAATTTTTCTGTGACTTTCAATTATTACACTCCTGTGATTCTCACAATTTTTTGCTGCAATTCACCTCTTAACATGTGTCCAGTGCTCAGTGGCCTGAATTAGCTTTTCCTAGGGTGTATACTCAACTGCAGAGATATTTACAAACATTCAATACCTTTAAAGTAACGGCTGTTACTAGATCTGAAGCCATGTACTAGAAAAAGGTCTTGTGAATAGAAAGAGTGCATCAATTCCACTTGCAAGGACAGACTGAATCCCTCCAGGCAGTATGGTGGAGTCCTGCAGGACAATATACCTGAGTGATAAGAGATTTAGTACAAAAAAAAACTATCCTGATCTAAAAGGAAAAAGGATATTCTCACAGAAGCTCAGACAACTTTTGTTCAGCTAAGGAAGTCAGCATAGCATGTTCTATCTACATAGCAGGTTGCTTCATCACATCCTCCCTTGGTACCAGCAATACTCTGAGGCTTCATCACTTCACCAGCAGTCTTATCAGGCTTAGGTCAGCATTATGGGTAAATGTCAGAATATCTTTTTCTCTCTTATCTCGTTTGTTTGTTTCCCTACAAAATAATGCTACTAATAGAATTAGCAGTCTTTCTACTTAAACTTTTATGTAGATGAATCATTTAGCATTTCCTCTTCTCAGTAAATTTAAGGTGGAAGACTCTTTAAATAATCTTTATCTTAACAAACTTCTGTTAATACAGTAATACTGTTAAAAGTAGTATTTTTATTCCTCTAGTTCCCAGGTTTTACAAGAAGAAACTCAGTAAGTGATACAATTGAATTATTTAATTCCATACTCACTTTCAGAGTGTATAAAAACTAAAACTACTGAAGGAAGCTATTAGATGAGGCTGACATTTGCATGTTCATAAGGATTAGGCTACCTATAAATCTAAAAGGACTGAAGTTAAAATACTGAATGTGAATTCCTTCTTTCAGCTACTTAGCTGCTAAGAAGGGCTGGGACAACAGTGTAATAAGGGAGTTTTTGGTATTCTAACAGTAAGCACAGATTCACCTGCCCCATGCTCTTGATAAGCATTGGTGACAAACATCAGCGTTTTTCAAACATAACCCAGGACAGCAAAGGTTATATAAAAGCATGAGATATTTTGTCCCTTTCCAATGACAAAAATACAATTAATTCAGTTCACCTTAGTCATTCTCTGTCACTTCATTCAAAGCCTTGAGGGCTTTCCACTACTTTCTCAAATATCTTTCTTGGTACCAGTCCCCTCTTTGAATCTCTGGTGATTTTCTTCCCCATTTGGCATGTCTGCCAGTGCGAGAAGCCTGCAGCTCCCGAGGTACAAAATACTTTACTGGGTACCCTTGGATCCTAAGTGGCTTAGCAGAAGTGCTCATCACTTTGTGAGGTTGAACACTTTAAAGTGTCTCTAATGTTAACCTGAACAGCAGAAATGGAGTCACTTTTACAAAGCCTGAGGATATTTAGCAGTGGAAACAGGATAGGGCATGCAAGACAGCAGTAAGTGTCCTTTTAGATAAGAATTAAAATACTCAAAAGACACAGCTTTCATGTCTGTCAACTGTGGACAAAATCCATTTTGTTCTCCATAAATTAGATCTTACCCATCTTTCTCTAGCTCTCCTCACAGCAGTGCAAGGAGAAAATATTCATTATATTCTCATAGATAAGAAAAGTGTTTACACTGTTATTTTGCTAGAAGTAAAATGCTTTTTCCACCAGCTGAATTTATCTACCCTTTATAATTGTATAGCCTAATTAACACTCCAGTAAATAGCACACCTGCATTACCTTCACATCCCTATATGCCTGCTCTTCTGCACTGATGCTGTTGCTGTTAAACCTCTAAAATGTTTCTGAGTTGCCCGAGTCTTCCTGGGATCGCAGCACACATGCGTGTCATGCTTTTCCATAAAGGCTTGGGAAGACACAGGCTGGCTCAGAACTGTGTGACACAATCTATTTTTGGAGCTCCCTTTTTTTCAGAGAAACTAGTTTTCCCATGGGAAATAAGTCCTTGGGGGAAAAGTCATTTCCACCTCATTTGTTCATCTAAAATATCTTTGCTTTTGGCTTCCTGCTACTGAGCACAGAACTGCTGCATCTAGTTAATTTTGGAGTCCCGCTACATGACAGTGAGACTTATTTAGAAGGAAACCAAATTTAGTTCCGTTATGTTATGGCAACAGTTATATGAAAAGAGGTAGGACATCTTCCCCCTCTGTTTTTCTTGTTCCCTGAAACCACCAGATCTATAGATATGAAAGTTAATCAAAGCACCTACCTTTCGGATGTGCTGAAAGGTTCAGCTGCAGGGGAAGCCCCCAAATGCCTGGCAGTCCAAAAAGAGGATAGCATTCTCTATGAACTGAAATGTTGCATCTAAAGAGCAAGAAAAAGGAAAATGGATTTGCTGTTAAAAGGAATCTGTAAAACCTTGCTGCAATGAGACCTCCAGGCTGCTGCTGGAAGCTATAAGTCTAAAATTATGGATGGGTTCTTTTGGTTTGTTATTGTTTTCTTCAGTATTTTCCCTGTAAAAATGGACTCTCTGGGGTCATTACCTAGTTGGAGCATATATTCATGTTGACTAGACCGAACTGTGTACACTAGAGTGACTGTGGGAATAGCTATTTATGCCTTTGTTTAAAATAATAGACTGGAGCTAAACTGCCTCTGGTCATAAGAATGAGCTGTTCCAGTAAAGCTAGAGATACCTTTGATGTGGTATGTCATGCAATATCTAACAAAAAGAAGAAACCCAAACAACAAAACAACAACAAAACTAGCTCCAAGTAGCTCCAGCACAGCTCCTAGGCAGTTCAGCTCCCCTCAGTCCATCTCTATGCAGACGTGAGGTGTGAAAAGAGTAAATAACACTTTGAAACCATCTCTGTACCATATGGGGATCAAAAAAATGAGCCAAGTAAATAAGGGAGCCAAATGCCACCAAAGAGAAAACCATAAAAATTACATTCCACAAATAACAGTCTCTCTCTTCCCAGTCTTTCCTGGAATGATACAATAACATCATTATCATTGCACTGTGATTGATAAAGTATTATATCCTATTCTATTCCTATATAGGAATGTTAGGTGTATTCCTCTACTTGGTGATTGTGTGGAGGCTCAAGTTTGTTCAGGTTCCACATTTTGTTCAAGTGTATTCCGACGAAATAGGCATTGTTAGGGATATAAGTATCAGTGTTTAAATAGTAGTATAGCCCAAGGGATAGGTTAAAGAAAGGTCAACTTACTGTTACTTTAAACTTGAAATACAAAATTCACAATGGGAATATTTGATGTGAGTTTTGGAAGGAAAATTCACTGGCTGTTTCATTAAAGATATTTTTAGTGGACACTCTATTAGTATCAATTATGTTTCCAATAGGAAGTTTTCTGGGGTTATGGCTAAAATAGATGACCTAAAAACATCTGAGCACATTTTGACTCGACTCCATTTTTCGGGAAAGAATAACAAAACCTCTCTTGATTCTGCCTGGACAGAGCACACTTCAGAAACAAAAAGCTTTCAGGAAACAACAATCTTCTGCCTGTTCAAAGCTGTCATGGAGTCACTATGTAGACTCACGGTCCAAGGTTGTGGTCCAAGCTCAGATCAAATTTTCACCAGTTTTTTCTGCCTCCATCTCTGGGGTTTTAAGAACCAAGGTCTAACTGAGGCTGGGCACCTCTTGCTCCAAACCATGGCTTTGCATAGGCCATCACTACATCACTTCTTTAGTGGCAACATAGCATAGAATTATCCAAATGTTTCATTATCTTCAGCTGTGGCTCAGCTGCTGGTAACAATCCAGTTGCAGAGAACTATGTGAGCTAATGATTTACAGTATTTACCCTCAGGATAGGTTCATATTAGGCACGCTTAGCTTTGGACAGTGATTACAGAACAGGAATGTCCTTTGTATCCCTACCTGCAGAATACAAGGATAATGATGAAGTGCCTTCTCCCTTTGAGTGCATGGAGATCTACCAAGGAAAAACTCCCTAAGTGTGTTTATTTTTATCATTTATCAATATACTCCTCTTTTTATTCCTACAGAATTAAGCTTTGCTATGAGTGAATTTATCACGGCAACAACCACTAATATACTTATTATAAACCTGTTTATTGTACGACTGAAAACTCTGTGAAATAATAGGAAAGTTGCCCCATTAATTAGATTTTCAGTCCAGTAGCACAGGCAGATAACATGAAGGCTGGAATGGCTCTGTTTTATTTGGATTTAATCTGTGCTTTTTCCAGCTAGCTCTGTATTTCTTTCTTGACTGAAGTATGAGTAATTATTTTTAATAGGTATAAGTGTAGAATTCTGTACTTACTGGTATATATATATATATATATATATACAAAAGTCAGGCAAAGATTTAATCTTGGTGTCCAATCTGTAGTTGTGATATGTTATTGTTGCCGATTAGGAAACAAAGCATTCTAGCAGAGAAGCACTGGAAGAGTGAGGACCTGGGGAGACTTTTACTGAGTCACAGAAGCTGGAGATTTGCTTTTCAACTACATCCAAGTTGACTGACCAAATTGTTCATGGGCTGATATTAAATGTGAAAGCTGCTCGTTCTACCCACATTAAACACAAGGATCTGTAACAGTAGAGGGAACAGGAAATGTTATGCCACCTACTTATTTAACCATTAGATGGGCCTCATCTTGATGACACAAAGTGTCACTTTCAGTGACATCTCAACCAAATGCAGAAATCTTTGAGAAAGCATCATTCTCAAGATGAGCTAAGTCTTCATACAGAAGCATCTGCAGGAGAGTCCCTGGCAATCTCTTTTCCTGATGGCTTTTGAACTAACAGAGCCTCTGTAAATAGTACCTACAACAGCGGACAGCATCATGGTTCTGCTAGAGTGGTGAGGATTGAAGTTTACTAAAAAGACAAAATATAGGGGCATGGATTAGCATCTGAACGATAGCACTTGTGTTTCTTTTGTCAGGAAAGTCAAATCTTGAGCTTAGTAGAGGGATTCTGTTGCTTTTATCATGAAACTTCAGCTGCCTGGAAAGAGCCTGGGACAGGAAGTCAAGCTATATCAAAAAAATTAGTAGAGCAGGAGTCTGTGAAGGGATATGAAGCAGTTCTATTCACCCCAGCTCCAGCAGCTGCTCCGTTCTGATACCTGTCCACATATCCAATCCATTTGGATGACAGTGTCAGATGCACTCCCCTCAGTCATTGTGGTATGCAGGCGACCTACTGGAAGAGAAAAACAGAAAAGGAAATTTCATGGCATGTCAGAATGTTTTCTCTGTGGGAGCCTTAACTGTCGTAACAAAAGGGCAGACAAAGAGCAGACCTTGTGTCTGCATTTCTAGAGTGGGCTTCATGACATTTGGGGCTGCTTTTCCTGATTAAAGCTCCAAAAACCAAAGAGCCATTAAAAAGGTTCAGGAACTGCTTAAAAAAAAAACCCAACCAAAACCTCTCAGCTTTCTGAATATGAAAAAAAAAAACCCAAAACCAAAAGCCCTGAAGTGTCTTAATGCCTTAGAAACAAGAACAGCAGTAAAAAGATACCACAAAATATTACCTATCCTGGTGAAAAACTGATCTATTCTAAGCTTGTCACATCTTAAGAGTCCAGATATGTGTCTCTTTAAAGCACAAGGTTTCACACATTCAGAACTGCTTCCTTCATGCTTTTTTGAAGCAGAAAAAATGCAATGGTAAAAGCAGTTCTAAATTGAAAATTTGAACAGAAAAATAAATAGATTCAGGTCAAGCTTCCGTGTTGTTTTTGACACCTCTTCATTTTTAAAACATTCCCTTGTAAATAGTTTACATTTTGAAATGAAAGTTGATTTCAAAAATCGAAAACAAATTTTCTCATTTAAGAAAATTTCAGAAGATTTTAATAATTCAAAGTTTTATAGAAACTAAGAGTGAAGAAAATTGTCAACTGATCCCTTTTTATGATTAATGTAATTGCAAATATGGGTAAGTCAACATTTTCTGCTGAAAGACATCTAGGAAAAATACTGAACCAGGTGTGATAAGCATAGAAAAGATTACCAATTATGTCTCAGTGAATGTATTTGATTGCATGGAAGCAGCATTTCACTGTCAGCTTCTCCAAAATGAACATCTAGAATTATTTGCATTAACAAACAACTGAACTGAGATATTAGGTCTCAGCAATAAAAGCGGTCTTGTGCAAGCTCTTTAAATAACGAAAGATCTTTTTCCTTTCAGACTCCATGCATAGGAAATAAATGTAAAATGAACAGTGTGTGTGACTCTGCAGTGGGAGATAAATAATGTGAGAAAAAGAAGTCTGAAGTTATATAGCTTTTTCTTTCTTTTCTTTCCTTACAATTCTCCATTTCCATAATTCTCTCTGACCCATCATCATCATCTACTTTCCTATTTCTTTTGCTGCTGAAACTTCTGAGCAGACCCATCTTTTATTGCCTTGCACCTCTTATGTACTGTCCAACTGTATGCAAATCATAGCTGGATATTTTTCCTTAAAAAAAACAAACTACATCTCTCTAAGCTTCTTGCCTCTCCTCACAGATTCATAGATGCAGTACTTCCCTGTCCACAGATATTTATGTGCGCACTGTTTAACTAATACAAGATGCGGAGTATTTCTTAAATTATGTTGTGTCTGAGAATAAGAAAAAGAGATCCTCTGGTCTTATGTAAATCCTCTTGGGTTTACATTTGTCAGTGGACCAGTGGGTGCATGATGCTCTGAAGCCCCCATATCCCCTGATTCTGAGTGTTTCATACATTTGGTGAATTCAACAGTATTTAGATCTGCTTTCAGATATTAGTAGACACAATAATCCCTCATTTAGTTTCATACTGGCACATCTTTTTGTTACTGAATTGGAATGCATAGAGCATAAATAATAAAAATGACCCATTTAATCATCTAGCGAAATCTTGCACAGCTATCAGATATATGCAGCTTGATTTCCCTCTGACTTATCCTCCTCTTGAAAAGATAAATCTGATTTCAGCGTATTAATCTTGATTAGCACTCATTAACTCACCACATATTGTATTTATTTCAATGTATTTAGCCATTTCAGAACACAATTGCTGTCAGCGTACACCAGAGACAAAAAGGAGGAGGAATATTAACATTAACCCTTGCACATGAGAGTGCCTCCATGTTTTTTAGGGTGAGAGAAGGAGCTCCCAGACCTCCACTTTCATAGGCTGTAGCAGCAGGTTTCCATTCATAGACTAGAACAAGAATTTTGACATCCTACTCACATACATAAACCTACATGGAGATGCCAAAATTTAACTGTCTTCATTTTGTGCTGCATATTAGCAGAATTGGATGCACACAATATAATCTCTTACTCTGTATACAGCTAGGGTGAGATGGATCCTGCTTTAACATGAAATATAAGGAAATCCACAAAGCTAGTCTCCACATATATTCACCAAATCCATGACATTCATTTAATGATAACAGAGGACCATATAGCTGCTTCTCAGATGTGAAGGAATTGACTTGATTCAGCATTGCAGTTTGTTGTTTCCTCATTGTTGTGCCCCAGGCTGCAATGCAATCATTACTGCTGTACTAAATTTCAAGCTAGATATCATAACAACAAAACATAAGAGTATCATGCAGAAAAACATGAAGCTATATTTAGTGTATATTCATTTTACCAACAAATACAGTGTAAACTCTTTCTTTCTTCTGTTTCAGTGATGTCACAAACATGTGAAGTGCAGATAAAAATCAAAACTAGTACCAAAGGGGAGAAAGGCAAAACAAAACTCAATGGAGCACAAACCCACAGCCATTTTGCTTTGGACTCCCAACAGCAACAATCTGCTCTGAATAAGATGATTATTTACAGAGAAGGACAACTCTGAAGTGCCACAAACCTGATGGAAAGCCAAGCTGAATAAAGAGGAGAACTTGCTGGGCACATCTGCCTGCACTATTAGACTTTGACCAGTTTGATTTGGATGTATCCATACAGTCCATTTCATGCGAGGCCCTGTAAAAGGAGACACCAGGAAGCTTTCCAAGTCTGAATCTTGAAAACAGCAGAATAGGTATCTTATTCATAGATGTAACCTCAAATCTGTAGCAGACACCCATCAACACCCATCCCCAGGGCAAAAATTTTGTCCTTCACTGCTGTCTTTGTAAGGCTGACCTATTGTCCAGTTGTTAGAAGCATATCATACCTGTAGAGAAGGATTTATTGGCTGAACTAGAAATGCATCCCATGTCTTTCTTTCTTGCATGGAGTACAGCTTTGTGAAGTTTTTCCAAATTCTTTGTCTTGACAAGGTGAGAACTGAGAGACTTTTCTAGTCATACAGAGCAAGAATTTCTATCTGGGATACTGCATTTGAAAAGATTAATGCCTTTTCATTTGACAAGGAGGAACAACTCAGTTCTCCTGGGATTCACAGCTTTGCATTAAATGGCATGGTAACCCTCGTTTTTAAAGGAACTATACCACTTCACAATGTCACTTTAAACGATACAGTGATTTCAGATATTAAGAGCAGCTCCAAATGGTGTTAGCAGCAAATATTAATAGGGGGTCAAGTGGTTTCATTTCAAGATTCTCCCTGCATTAATTTATCTTAACTCTCTCACTTCAGTAAAACTTCTGAGGCCATGTAGTTCACAGCAGTGGGTATTACCGGATAACCTGGTGCAGATAAAAGAATAATAAAAGCTAACAGCTACCTAGAAAAGAGGGAGTAAAATGTCAGCTCTATTAACATGACCTACTACCAAATATGAAAGATCTATTTAATTTCAGTGCCTCTGTTTTATGATGTTAAAAAAAAAGTTAAAAGAATCTCCTTTTATTCCTATCCTGACAAAACCTCACATTTTCAGACATTTAGAAAGAAGATCCTCATCCTCAAATCTTAATTGTAGTGATAAACTGAGAAAACACTCTTCCTGGAATGCCCTGTCCATATTGGGTAGAGAGACAGGCTCTGGTAGAAGGGTCAAAATGACATGCTAAAGGACGTACCATCAAGTCAATATAGATTGCCAGACAAGGCATCCTCAGTGAGTGAGCAGGCAATTATGGCTTTGCACAAGGCAAAGCACAGAGCCTTAAAATATGTCATAGATGTAAGGCTGAATCGGGGTGCAGAGCTTCCCTGCAAAAGTAGCAGAAAAAAAATCCCCCTCTCCCCATTTTGCCAAGGGAAAGGTTTTCGGGAAAGTGAATTGCATGTTAATGTGAGAATGAGAAGGAAATATTTTGAAGCAATCAAACACCATTCCTGTCCATCAAGGAATGCTTTCTGCTGTGCAGACCATGATTAGATCTAACTCAGGGTTGAAATGCTGACATCTGCTGCTGTGAAACCTTCCCAGGGTTATAAGTATTAGCTCTGACCTTAAGTAATGAGGGCACTTCAGCACATGGGGGTGTTTGCTCTCAGCTGCATCATTTCCCCTGCTTCCTTCACCACCTCATGATTTTTCTGTCCTGCATCATCGGGGAAGGAGCAAATGAAATCTTAGCTCAATTTTATGATTCTTTCTGTTAACTCTAAATCAGGGATCTGCTATCGTGATGCTTTTTCAGCATCAAATCACTTGGAACTTTTTATGCCAGGTTATGGAAGATATTCCAGCCTTCATGGGCACAGTTCCAAATCTTTATTCCTCAATTTTGTGTGAAAATTAACCAAGCTGCCTTCTCATCCCACTCTCCCCATAGACAAGTGACTTCCTGTATGAGAAATATCTGCTTATTTCAGGAGTTAGACAGCTTGCTTTATCAGTGCAGAGATGTGATGTACAGGATCTTTCTTCCTGCTGTGTCTAATTTCTGAATCCAAGGGTATTATTAAGAGGGAGGAGTAAAAAAGATTAGGTGTGCTTTCATCTACATACCCAAATGGTGCCAGTTCTCTTTAGAAAGCAGCAAACATTTTCAAGAGAATTGCTCTTTATGGTTCCCCCCCAATCTCTGATCAAAGGTCTCAGAAATAAATTGATTCTGTGAACATCCATCTATTTGACATGCAAATTGTGCACTTAAAAATGATTTTAAGCCTTATGCTTGTCATCTCAGTGTAACACTTCATTCTTTCCTAATTCATTTGAAAGAACCTTGAATCTGACACAATACATTCTACATTCAGCTGGGGCAGTACCATGGGAAGTTAATGACGTTGCTATTAACAACAAAAACAAATTTAGAGTGCATTTCTCCAGACATTAATTGGTTTCTAATTCTTAACTATTTTTTTTAATTAAATGACTGTACTTCTCTGTAGCAATCTTGTTTGTTCAATAAAATCTACTTTCACATGATTCGGAATAAATTTTAAACTGCATTTTTTTAATGTGATTTTTATTCCTTATGTATCTTGCTCATTCAAGCACCAGCATTACTGCTCACTATGTCCAGGATCCAGCTCCGCTGCAAATCATCCTACCCGAACTCTCAGAAAGCTGAAATATCTGAGTGGAAAGCCAAATACATTTCAATACAGCCAAGCACTAACTGCTAAAACACAGTCAGACTTTTCCCTTCTCCCTATTCTCTAGGGGATCCAGAGAGGCACTTTGGTCTGGTCCCTAGGAATGGGTGTTAAACTTGGTCAGGAGCATTTTGCATCAGCTGAATGAGACCAAGAATCCTTCACAAGTATCTCCATTGGCCTTGCCTTGGGCAGTCTGAGCTGTGCAAGAAGCTCCTTGAATTAGCTCAACTTATTGCTACCCAGCTCTAACAGTACCGAGAACAAATTTACAGCCTCACACGCCTCGCAATGTTTTCAGCTGCACATTGGAATTCAGCCCAGCTGAACTTTGGAATTCACATTAGCTCCTTCTCCCAAGAAAGGCAAATAGAGAAAAGAATTCCTTTTCTTCCCAGTTTAAGCACATGCATCCTGGAAAGCAGCAAAACAAATAACACTCTTCACTCACATTTTCATTTTATTTTTCAAGTAAAATGCTATATATTTTTCCTAGGTATTTTAAAGTGTTTTCTTTCTAGAAGGAACTCTCCAGTTTAAGAAAAAAGCATCAATAAATTGTGTCCTCGAAACTGACCACAATAATGAGAAAGAGGCACTTCCAGCAAAACTCCCCCACAGTTTTCTTTTAAATAAAGATTCTGATATAGTCAAGAACACATCAGACCATTTTAAGATGTAAGCTAACTATAATAAAACTGCAATAAAGGATGCATGATCAATTCAACGCTACAGAGCTGCCTCTAAGCACAGCTGATAAACTCATAAAGACACCTCTTCAAGGCTAAAACTATTTACATCTGAAGGCCACATTTAAAAAGCTTTTGAATTGGTTTGTGGAGATGGTTTCTTCAACCTTTACTTTGAAATTTTGGAGAAAAGATAGTCTGGGGTTGCTAATGTTGGATCATGAATACATAATGTTCATATTGATTATCTCATTCAATCAGATGCATTCACTCTGTTCATTTTCTTTTCTTCAAGCTTCTGCTTCAGGAAGTCATTCTCAGGAGAAATTAAAGGGAAAAGTTCATAGTCTAAGATCTGATTATCCCAAAGGCAGACTAGCAACCCTGGCTGGCACCTGGATGTGTTAAGAACATTATTGGTACTACCAAGGGATTAGTGGCTTTCAGCTAAAGAAACCCTCACAGTGGAAAAAAAAAATGAAGGCTATCAGAAATGCTAAAAAAAAAAAAATTAAGTAAAATAGAAAATAGATCTAAATGAGTAACTACTAATGGACTTTTTGTTATAAAGTATTGCTGCAAATATCCCTCAAAAAGAAAAAGAGCACTTAACCAGATCAGAATGTTATGGCTAGCTGTTATTTTGTCAAGAAGATAAAAAAATTGGAGGAAATAACAGGTATAGAATGTGCTGCCTTTGCTGTTTGATGAAACCCCAATACTGAAATTTGACAGCCTAAAAAAGCCAGATACTACAAAGAATATATTGCCTACTAATACAGTACAAAAGACTTTGGCATTCAGCATATAGGACCTATTAACATCACAGAAGTAGTTCTTGTTAACCATTTTTAATGCTCTGCAAACACCCTCTAACATGATGCAGAAGACCAACTAATTCATCCATTGTCATGGGTTCAGCAGCAGCAGCCATTTTTCTTTAAGCAGTAGCTGGTGTAGTATTGTGTTATGGATTTTTAGTTTGGGAACAGTGCTGATAACACCAGT